>JAAAKG020189001.1:0-24901 GCA_010014905.2 Druon quercuslanigerum | reverse complement strand
TAATTGAGGTTTAATTAAATTGTTTGCCTTTTTGTAATATTATAAATAGTTAATAAATAAATAATGAATTAACTAGGTTCAGCAATTCTTAATTTCGGGAATTGAAATATTTGTGGGAATTTAAAAATATGTTTATTTTATAAGTCGGTCTCCTAGTCGCAGAGTGGGGAAAAATTACGAAAAAATTTTCAAGATACGATTTCGGCTCAATTTTTAACCGAATAAAATTTTTTTGCAACATAAATCCAACTAAATTTTTAAGAGATACCTCGAGGGTGATTCTAATAGAAAAACTAATAGTTTACATTATTTATACACAATCTGGGCAAAAATCGTAAAATATAAGATATTGTTACTATAATAACACGCAATTAATTCAAAATAATGGATATTAGTGCTCAATCAATAAATAAACATTCCTGAAAGAAAACCTAATAGTTTATTATAAGTCCTATATTTTTATTAAGAATTATATTGTTATAAACAATGGTAGGTGATTCTTAAGTGGTTTTGGGAATTTATTAAGTAATTTTCGTTTTTAATCTAATTTAAAGTAACAAAAAAAATGTTGCAGCAAACAATGCTGAAATTTTATGACAAATTAGTGATTGTTATAACTTAACTTAACTTTTGCAAACTATATTGTCACTTCATGGCAAACATGATTCTTATAAACAAAGTTCATAAACAAATGCGCAATTTAAGTAATTTTTGAGTGTTTTAGGTACTTTTTTTTTACTTGCTTTGTTTGTTGTAGAAGTGATGTTTCAAAAAACTATATTGTCATTTTCTAATAATTTTGTGATTGTTATAAACAATTTTTATTAAACTGCAAAGTTTTAGCGATTTTTAAGAAAATTTTTTTATATAATTTGTTTATAACAATCACAAAATTGTTATAAAATGACAATATAGGTTACCGAAACATCACTGTTACGTGAAATACTGCACATTTAAAAAAGAGTACCTCAAACACTAAAAAATTCCTCAAACTTTACATTTGTAGAGTGTCAAATGACACCATTGTTTATTGCAGCATCACTGCAAAATCAAACAAAGCACTTAAAAAAAAAAGTACATCCAACACTGAAAAACTACTCAAACTGTGAATTTGTTTATTAAATTTGTTTATAACAACAAAAAATATATTCCGTTTTGTCATTACATGTTTTATATAACATTAGATTGGATTAAAAACGAAAATCGCTTAATAAATATCCAAAAGGACACATAAATAACCTACCATAGCTTATAACAATACATTTGTTAATAACAATCTATTAATTTATAAAAAATTATTAGGCTATGGGTGGCAACTCTTTATTTATTAATTGAACACTTACATATAGTATTTTGAATTAATTGCGTGTTATTATAGTAACAATATCTTAAATTTTACGAGTTTCTCAAACTTTGTGTATAAATAAAGTAAACAATAATTTTTTGTTTTAAAATCGGCTTTGAGCTTTCTCTTAAAAATTTACTTAGCTTTTATTTGGAACAACGAAATTTCAAATCAGTAAAAATTGTACCCGCAATTGTATGGAATCTATTAATTTCATAAAAATTAATTAATAATTAATTCTATTTACCCTCAATATTAATGCTCAAAGACCAGAATTTTAATGTGGTAACAATTTTAGCAGAGAATGTTTTACAAACAAAATAACAAAAATTTCAAGAAAATAAATAAATTTTCAAGAAAAAAATTGATCTTGTTCCCAAATTGTTGGATTTTTACCCTAAATAGCTAAATTTTTAACAAAATGATCAAATTTTCAAAAAAAAGAAGATTTAAATTCAAACAAAAGCTCTGATTTTTTTCAACCAAAAATTATATTTATTGGACGCATTTAAGAATTTACAAAAAAATGTAAATTTTGAATTCAAAAGTACGATTTTTTAAGAAAATGGATTATTGTTCAACAAATGGTTCAGTTTTCGACAAATGTATTACTTTCTAACAAATTAAATAAGAAATCGAAAAAATAGTATATTTTCAATAAAATAGTTGATTTTTAAAACGAATGGTTTAATCTTGAAATTAAACGATCAGATTTCAGCCAAAATAGGATTTCGCGCTACAAAGAATTGACAGCTCTCATCTGGTGATTATGAAATCTCTTTTGTTAAAGCTCATTGGATTTGAAAGAAAACATTTTATTTACCTTCGTTATATAAAATGTATGTTATATTTATTTCTGTACTTAAAGCACTTAATAATTTAAAAAAAGCAAAAATTTCAAGGAAACTAACGTACTATATAAAAAAAGTCGAGAGCTCAAAAACGTTGATTTCCGAAAGCCTTATAAGATTTTTTAAATAGCTTTTTGAATTTTCTCGAAAAATCAAAAATTCAAATTTTTGAGGCACAAAAAATAATGAAAAATCACAAATTCCTTTGTGCTGTCAAACTTAGCTATAAGAGAAATATGAAAAGAAAAAATCTGCGGATTAAAAAAATGTCTGAAAAATAAAATTAAAAAAGAAAGAATTAAAGTTTTCGAAAGATTTCGAAAGTTTTCGAAAGATTTCGAACGAAAAACGTTAATTGACAAAATTTGTTCACCCAAAAAGGAACTACAAATTCGTCATTTTTAATTTTTATAACGGACAAGTAAGTTTTCTTTTAATCCTAAAAAATATCGTTGAAACTAAAAAAGTAATTTTTTTTTAAATAACACAGGGTTCAAAAAAAAAAATAATAGACAAATCTTGTGCACCCAAAAAGGATCTACAATTTTTCTATAAGCTCTTTTTATAATGATACATTAAAAATCAAAAAATTAACTCGTTGGAAAAACGGTACCAGGTACAATAACACTTTTTTAACCACATTTTTCGCTTAAATTTGATCTAAAATTTGTTTAAACCACTTTACTCGAGGATGCGTATTTTTCGTTTATGTTGTCAAAAATAGTACTGAAAATAAATAATCTAAACTTATTTAAAAACGACACAAGTTGAAATAAAATATTGAATAACAAAATTGTTTTTTGTAGGCGCACATTTTTTTTAATTATAAAAGCAAGATAATAAAAATGTGTATTTTTCAATACCGATGTAAATTATTAAATGTAATATTTGGTTGAAATATCAACTATTTTTTAGATTTGCCTTATTGGTAAAAAACATTACTGTTTTTCTATTCACTTCGCCCTTTTGTATTAAAAATTTATCTTTCAGGATGAAAGAAGATCTGATATAAGTTGATAAATTTAAATCATTAATACTTAATTTCAAATTTATGCACGGACGTAAAGTAAATATTTTTATGGGGCATAACTCCGAGATGATAAGGGCTGATTAAAAAGTACTTTTACTACTTTAATGAGAGTAGCCCGTACAACCTCTAATTACGAATATCTGTTTACGAAATCTGCATCAATTTTTGTTAAAACAATTTTTTTAAACAATTTCATTCCTCATTCACAAAAGCATGTATAAAATCATTTTTAGTATGGCTGAGTAAAAATGAAACTTTTTTGCATCTTGAAAGTTTTTCTTACGACGAACCGTTTGCAATGTACAGAATTCTAAACAAATGATTTTTTTTTAAATTTCCATATTTGCAGAGTTACATCAGAATTTATTGCTCAGAAAAATTTTAAACTTATACACTATATATATACACTATATACACGTCTATATCAAGAATAGATCTCTTGAGAAGAAAAAGAAATTTTACGATCGAATAAAAACTTCTCTCCTTAAATTGTTGTTAAAAAGTTGTTATTTTTAAAAGGAAATTATTTAGACTCTTCATTTATTAACAAACTATCACTCAGATCAACCAGTGTCATAATATTTCTATAAATTCTTGCAAAATCTTTATCTAGCATTAAAAACATAATTTTTGGTTGATAATTTCTTTTGCTAAATTTTTTATGACAATTAATATAAATAATGAACCTCAATAACCAAAATTTACCTAAATCTTTTTTGATAAATCTTTAGCACATGATTAAACTTCTCACGTACGTGACATTTTCTCGTAAATAAGGGAGGGGAAAAATGGAAGATAGTGGGGGTTTATGTGAACGGAGATATGAAGGAGGAAGCAGAGGAGTTAAAAGAACTGATGGAAAAATATAATGAAGAGATTAGGCTTATAATAGGTGAGGATTTTAATTTGATAACAGGAGGTAGGAGAGGAAGGCAATAGGGAGAAGAGAGAGGAAGAAAATCATAAGGTAAAGTACTGAATGGAGAGGGAGGAGTAAGGGGAACGGTAATTTATTATGTGATAGAAGATGATAAGGTCAGAGAGAAGGTCAAGAAACTAGAGGTAGGTGATTATATTAATTCGGATCACTTTTTGTTAATAGCGATATCAAAGGTAGAAAAAATTAATAGCAATATGAATAAAAAAGAGGCAACAGTAAAGAGTGTAGGAAAAGGGGATTGGTTAAGGAAAGGAAATAAACAGTACAGAGAAAAGGTAAGAAATATCAAGATGGGAGATGGAAATGTGGACGAGGAGATGGAAAAAATGATGGGAGAGATAAAAAGAGAATTAGAGTACACAAAGAAAAAGGAAGGTAGTAAAGAGGGGAATAGAAGTGGACGGCATGAGGATTGTAGAGAGTATAAGAAGGTGTACTTTTGAGTTGACTCTGTAGTCGACCGTCCCCTCAAAATAAAACACAGTGTCAGTTTCTAAAATATCATTACAATTTATTTAAAGAACCAAACTTAAATGTTTCACTCAAAAATTTAATAACGTGCTGAAATCAAATTTTGGAATATCTTATGGATAAAATTGTCAATATAGGTTGTAACGAACTCTAAAGAAGACTTGCAATAAGGTCGAAACGTAAGAAAAATTTTGTTGACAAATACAGAATGATTCGTTGAAGATAAAAATCTCTTATTTTATTATATTATAAGCATATTCCAAATTAATTTCCATTCATGAAGAATAACCATTTTATAAAAAGAAGGAGGTCAGAAAGGAATTAAGAGAGTGGAGAAAAAAAGTATAGGGGAAGAATATAGGAGGAAAAAGAAAAAGTATTCTGAGTTGTGTGATCAAAAGAAAGAGGAAGAGAATAAATGGTTTAAGGATGTCAGAAGAAGTATGGAAGGCAGTAAAAAGAGAAAGAAGAAGAAGAAAAAGATTAAACAAAGATATTGAAATTGTAAAATGGAAAGAATATTTTTTGGATTTGCTAGCAGGAGTAGAGAGAAAAATTAGGAAGGGAAGAAAATATGGTAGAGCAAGAGTTTAAGAAGAGGGTATAACAAGGGAAGTAATAGTCTAGGTGTCAGGAATAACGAAGGATGGAAAGGGACCCGGTATATATGAGATTCAAAATAAAGTATGGAAATATGGAGGGATAGAACTAAAGGAATGAGCATGGATAATGTGTAATTGAGTATGGAGAGGAGAGGGGTGACCAGAGTTATGGAAATAAGAAGTAGTGGTAACAATAGTTAAGAAAGGCAGAGGAGAGAGTTTACTAAAGAGACTGTAGGAAAGTTTTTGAGAGATTACTTTTATTTAATATATTAATATCAGACTTGGAAGAAGAAATGTTGAGAAAAGGCTTAAGAGAAGTTAGGATAGTGAAGAAAAAGATATATACACTGGCATACGCAGACGACATAGTGTTGACGACAGAGGATGTAGAAGGGATAGCTGGCTTAATTATAGGATTCGATAAACAATTCGATGGGAAAAAGCTGAATTTAAATGTAGAAAAGACAAGGATAATGAGGTTTGGAAAAGAAGGGAGGAGACAGAGCAGGGGTAATGGAACGGATATGGGGAATAGGAAAAAAAAGGTTAAAAGAAATTGGAGAAGGAGAATGTGATAACTTGATATGCTGGTATGGCCGGTATTAAGTTATGGGACAGAGATATGGGTATGGAAAGAAAGGAAAGATAATGAGAGTTTTCAAGAAAGGTGTATAAGGTGAACATTAGGGGTAGATTAGAACACTCTAGGATATAGTGAGATAAGAAACGCAAAGGATAAATTAAGTATTAGAGCAGGAAAGAGGACATCGAAATTTGGGACGCAGCTTATGGAGAAAAAGGAAGGGGGGTTAGCCAGAAAGTGTTTGATAGAGGTAGAAGAGAGGAGAGAGAGGGCGATAGACTTAGCGAGATCGCAAGAAGAAAGAAGGGAGTTCTTAAATGCTAGAGACATAGAAGACAGGACTGGAGTAAACTATAAAAAATTGGAAAAAAAGGACAGAAACATAAAATCAATAGAAATATGGGGGATGATTAAGGAAGCAAAATACAATAATTTGTAACAAGGTAAGAGAGGTAACTACGTAAGAGAGGGGATGTATTAGGAAAGGAAAAGAATAGTAAGTGTAGAATATGTGAATGGGAGGAGGAAGCATGGAAGCACGTATGGGAAGTAAGTAGGAGAGGAGCGGAAGATAAAGGAAGCTGGCAAGAGCATGTGGTTAAGATTTTAGGGAAGGAATTATTGAGAGAAGAATGAATGAAGGAGTTGGAGGGTGCTGGAGGAGCGAATGAGAGTGAATGAAAGAATGTGTGTGAAAAAGGAGGAAATTGGAGGAAATTATAAATTGGAAGTTACTTTTAGCGTAGAAATCAAGTGTGAAATTTTATTTTGTGCCCCATAGATTATTAAAAAAAATTAAGAATAAATCGAATTTCTTAATTTATAATTATTGTTAATAACAATAGTTATAAGAAATAAAGGACGGATATCCGAAATTTTATCCAAGATTATCATATTTTTAAGGTAAAGGTAAGAAGAGAAAAATCGTAACTAAATTTTGAAAATTGTGGCTTTTAGGGGAGCGCATATTTAATAAAAATATGCCCGCTGCGCAGGCATAGTCTCATTGCGCGCTGTGCAAAAAATGCTTATGTTTTAAAATAAAGCAACATTTAAATTTTTATCTATTTAATGATTTTATGGAATAGTTCCGAATTACATTTGTTTTATATCTGGTAGAAATTTCAATTTATATTTCTTAACCTATTGGGGAATTTTGTTTTTCCTTTTTTTGAAAATTTTCAAAATGTTGAAAAGCATACAACTAGTTTAATTTGAATTGAAATCTCTCATTATCTCTTTTATTTCTCCCCTTGACCATTTCCCTTTGCCATTTTCTTCTCCCCTTTATCATTCCCCTTTACCATTTCCCTTTCCCCTTTCCACTTTTCCCTTTTGAAACGTTTCCTGTTATCATCTTCCCCTTCTCGTTTCCTCATTCTCCATTATATTTTTACCCTTTTAAATTTTCCCTTTTAGTTTTGTCTTCCCCTTTCTCGTCCCCTGCATTTTAGTTTCCCATTTCACGATCCCCATTACCGTTTTTCTTTGCCTTTCATCGTTTCCCCTTTGAAGTTTCTACAATTTTCCCTTTTAGTTCCCCATTTGCACTTTAATTTTTCACTTTTAGCATCTCCGCCTCTTCCTTTCTTCTTCCCCCTTTCCCTTTCCACTTTTCCAGTTTCTTATTATTCCTTCCCTTTCCTTCCATCCATACCCTTTTACTGTTTCGCTTTGCTTTTTTCCCTGCCCCTTTTAACATTATGTCATTATGTCATTATGTCATTATGTCATCCTTTTCCTCTTTTCCCTTTCGTAAATATTTTATGACCACAGGGTTCAGAGAAAAAGTACTTCAATTTACATCATATGATATTACCGCTTCTGCCGGACGTGCAAATTGCGTGGTGCAGTGCTAGTATAGCGGGCGTAAAGCTTTTTATGTAGCGGGCGTAACGTTTTTTAAGTAGCAGGTGTGGAAGAAAAATGATTTTATAAATTTTTTTTTTGAATAAATAATTAAATTGTTTAAAAAAAGTTATCAATCAAAAATTGACCCAGATTTCAAAAACCCGACCAAGATATTCGTAATCAGGAGCCTTTTGTTGACCTTCTGGAAAAGAGCTACCTCGCGGACCTCGAGAGATTGAATTTAGAATTTAAAAAAGTGTCTATCGAATTCAGTAAAATGGACGGGAACAGAATTTAAGGTTAATTTCACAAAAACTCACTGGAATTCCAAAAAATTTTATAAATGGCCTACGACTTTAAGGTTGTGTAGAATTGATTAAATTTATAATTTAAATGATTTACAAAAAATGGGTCTGATTAAAAAATCAGAGAGGATTCTAAAGAATTCAGAATAATTAAAAAAATGCAGGGTGAATTTAAAATAAATTTAGATGAGTTAACAAAAATTCTATGATTTACAGTAAATTCATAAAAAATGAAGATAAATGTCAAAAAATTTAAGCAAATAAGTATCTGATAAAATTCAAAAGATTGGCAATTAATTGAATATACCTTAAGGTTAATTAAAAAATAAATAAAATCGAAAAAAGAGATGTCTTTTTGAATACTATAAACGTGAGGAGAATTTTTTTAATGAAAAAAAAACTGGTCTTAACAGTTTTCAAAATATGCTCACTTTTTTAATTTTTATCCAAAATGGCTGGCTAGCAAAAATGTCTTTCAGTTTATGACGCTAAAAGAGTAACAAAGGTCAGTCAAATCTTTCAATTCTTCCAAAATTTATCGTGCTAACAAATTAAAAATCTGCAAAAATATTCGTAACAGCTTCTTCTTTGGATTCAGGGGGTCACAAAAAGTGGACATTTGACAAGAACTGTGGTGGGGGGTGGGGAGGGGGGGGGGTCAAATTTTTCACAAATCTAATACTAATATTATATACACTATTTTAAAAATGTTCTCACTTTTTAAGATTTTTATACAAAAACCTTTTAGTTATCATACATTTATAGAAATTTAGAATTTATAAATTAGGCGAAAAATAGCTTGTGTCGTTTTTCCAAAAAATTAGTTTTTTTGCGTTTTGAATGCAATTTTTCTTATTGTGAATGTTATTTTGTACGGTTGACACAAAAACTAATAATTTTATTGAAAAATTATTATTAACAAATTTTTAGCTCAATTTTGAATGTTTAAATTTTTTCTTATCTGTTTTTTTGTAACTTGTATAGTTTTTATAAAAATTTAAATGCTGTTTTTTAGGAATAAAGCAAAAAACCCGCGTCTTATAAAAAAGTTAATAGTAACTAAAAATTGTTGGGTTAAAAATTCATATTTCTTGGTAGAAATTAATTTTTTTGTGGCAAATTAAATTTTTTGATTTGAAAATACAACTGCCTTCTAAAAAATTCGTCTTTTTACGTCAAAAATTTACTTTTCTGTTAAAAATTAAACTGTTTAGGTTTGTAATATATTCATTTAATTTTAGTTTGAAACTTTGACCATTTGGTTATAAATTAAATTTTCTTCAATTTAATTTTTTTGGGTAAAAAACAACGTGTTTCGGTTAAAAATTTAACTATTTTCTTAAAGGTTCGTCTTTTATTTTTCAGTCCAACTGCCCTTTGTTTCAAATTATAATATTTTAAGGTTGAAATATCAACGATTTAACTATTCAATCTTTTTTCCTTATTTAAAATGCAATCTACTTGGTTTAAAGTAAAACTACTAGGCAGATAGTTTTTGTTGAAAATTTTTCGTTTTAGATAGAAAATTAGTGTACAAAAATTTTTTTTCTTGTGTACTCAAGTATTCGTTAGAAATATTGTATTTTTTATTTGAATTAAAGCCGTTAAAATTTTTTTTTTTAGTTTTTTGAAAATAATTTTTTTAATTAAAAATTTAATGATTCTATCTCTAGTTGAACTTTTATCTTTTTTAATACAAAACATTATTGTTGTTTGTTAAAAGAGCCTCTTATTTGGTAGAATTAAACTAATTGAAAATATGTTTTTTCAAAAATTAATTTTTTAAACTGAAAATTCAAGGATTCCATTTTTGATCTAAAACTTTTATTTTAGTTTAAAATTAAAAGTTTTTTTACAGGATATATGTATTATCAGCATATCCGGCAAT
This sequence comes from Druon quercuslanigerum, assembly GCA_010014905.2. Lineage (NCBI taxonomy): Eukaryota > Metazoa > Arthropoda > Insecta > Hymenoptera > Cynipidae > Druon > Druon quercuslanigerum. The sequence goes on along the minus strand of JAAAKG020189001.1, from coordinate 15,032 downwards.
CAAAAGTTCTGTGGTTCGATTTCCAATGGAGCGATTGTTAGAAGATCTTTTTTCAGAAAAATGTAATTAAACAAATTTTTTTTAGTACATAATTTATCTAATTTGTTTCAAATTTAAAGATTTTGTTAAAAATTCGTCTTTTGGTAAAAAATTGATATTTTTTTTTTAAATCCATGCTTGAAGGTTAAACCTTAGCTAGTTAATTGTAAATTCAGATATTGAGTTAAAAGATTAATGATCTTGTTGAAAATTCCCCTAGTTTATTATATTCATCTTTTTTGGTATAAACTTTAATAGTTATTTTGAAAATTTTGTTAGTTTAATTAAAAATTAATTATTCTCTGTTGAACTTAATTTTTTCTGTCGAATATTAAAAATAATGTTTTATTAAGTATGGCGTATAGAGAGAATTTTTATAAGGCGTAACTTAGAGTTGATAAGGGCTGATCATAAATTACTTTTACTACTTAAGGGAGACTAGCTCTTGCTCCTCTATTACCTGCGTTATTACTCATGCTTTTACTATTATTATAGCACCATGCTTCATATTGTCTTGATTTACTCCACAGAAAGGGCTATAAAAAATATCTATAGCTGCTTTAACTGCTTTAGTGTTCACGCATTTCACAGTTTTTATTAAATTTTGCCTAAGGATGTGTCTCGTTTTTCGGTCATAATTTTTTTAATAAACATTTATTATAAACCATTATGGAAAATAACTAGTTTTATTTTAATAATCTCTAGTTTCGGTATTCACACACAGTGGGAAAAAAATTTAACATTCTTAAGGTTCAAAATAACGAGTAGCCCACAAATATTGTTATAAATTAACAATTATGACGAAAAAAGTTGCGATTTTTTCTATTTAACCTTCCCGGTGCTCCTCACTAACATTAAAATTGTTGAAATCACCTAAGTTTCATTAATTAACATTTGTTGAAGCTATTATAAAATTATACAACAAGCAAAAGAAAATTTATAAATAAATTATTGTGGAAAGAGTTTTTTTTTACGATTTTCCATAATTTTACATTTTTTAAAGTAATATTGCAAGAAATTTGAATAACAACAATATAATAATGAAGAGATTCTTTTGTGAAATTATTATTGTTAATATTATAAACAAATTTATTGAAAAATGCACTAATTTATGGACCGAAAACTTCGTTTTTTTTATTTATTTTTTTTTATTAAGAACTTAATGATAATTTTGGGAAAATTAATAATTCATTCATTATTCTTTTGATTCTTTTAAAACCAAATTTAATAAAAAAATTAATTATTCGAAAATTTGTCGATAAACGAATTTATTTTTATCAACGCTTATTCTTTCAGTTGGGAACTTTATGACAATTTCAGCAAACTTCATAACTAGTTGATAAATTTTATGACTTTTTAAACAAATGCATGCATAAGGCATATGTCAAAAGAAAAGTTCGTTTTTTTCGTTTTGAATTTTCTTAATTGTGAATTTTATGATAATTTTAGTAAATTTAATGATTGTTTGATTAATCTCATAATTTTTTAAACAAATTTTATAAACAAAACCATAGATAGGACTTCGTAGAAAAAACAAGTCGTTTTTTTCGACTACAGCTTTTCTATTTGGGAACTTCATAATAATTTCAGAAAAGATTCATAATTTATTGATCAATTTTATGTTATTTTTAAACAATTTTAATAAACAAATGCATTATTCTGGTATCGGTTAAAGGATTAATTGTTTTTTTTCGATATTAGACTTTTCAATTGGAAACTACATGATATATTCCACAAAATACATAATTAGTTGATAAATTTTCTGATTTTTTAAACAAATTTAATAAATGTTTGAATTATTTTGGCATTTGCCGATGAAATTTTCTTTTTTAAATCTCAGTCCCTTCTGTTTAGGTTTCTCATTACTTTCATTCTTCTAATAAGGCTGCAGCTTTTGTATCATGCATTTGTTTATTAAATTTGTTTTTACAAATTTTTTAATTCATCACTAATTATCAATTTTACTGAAATTATATTCAGGTTCCCAATTAAAAAGGCTGAGATAGTAAAAAATGAATTTTTTAGGAAACAGATCCCCCAATAATGCATTTGTTTGTTAAATTCGTTTTTAAAAATCATAAAATTTTTCAACTAGTCATAAATGTTGCTGGAATTGTGTTTACTGAATTTGTTAAAAAAAAATAATCAGATTCATCAAAAAATTATGAAGTTTTCTAAAATTAGCATAAAGTTCCTAATTTAAAAAATGACATTGAAAAAAGGAAGTTTTCTATCAAAAAATACCTGATAGACGCATTCGCTCATTAAATTTGTTTATAATATTAACAATAATAATCTCAAGAAGCAATTTCATCATTATCTTGTTTTTATCAAGATTTCATGCAATATAATTCAAAAGAACGAAAAATTATGGAAAATAAAATATCGGGAAGATTTATAAGAATTCTAGATGAAATTTGCCTATTTCAGGATGGATGATGATCAAATTTAAGCGTATTCAGAGGCATCTAAGGGAAATAAGAAGCTAGTGAAATTGATAAAAATTCAAGTGATTGGATCCAAAATTTAAAATATTCTACAGACTTCTGTAAAATTAAAGAGCGTTGATAAGAATTCAAGAGATTTTAGGGCGAATTGAAAGAATTAAAAATCCAAAAATGATTCACAGTGAGATAGATAGTTAAAGTCTAGGATAGACTCAATACGATGATCCGGAAAAACACTGAGTACCTGCAGAGCATGGAGCAACCTAGCCAAAAATTCGATCACGAACAAAATTTGTTTCTCCAAGTCAAGAAGGACTGCGTCAGGCTTTGAGTGAGCAGCATAAAGAATAGTCCATAATGTAAAGTTCCAGTATTTGCGGCACTTATCATTTTCGACAATTGTCTCTATTTCCCCGCAAAAAAAAAACAGATTTTACTATAGAGGCTGTCCCTCTTTTTTCACCGTTTTCGTTTTTTTTTTTTAATAGCATTTTTCCCAAGGCTGACAAGAATCGCAGTGTGTTGTTGAGACGGTACGGAAAGAGTGATTAAAAATTCTGATCGAGACAAGAAGTATGTACGTAGATGTGTCTCGTTAGACGTTGTGTTGCTTCAAGTTTGAGCCCTTCTTCTTCGTGTTCTTCTTTCTAATCGAGTTTTTTCAGATTGGAGAACAGGACAAAAAATTAAATTTCATTTCTATATCTGTCATTTCCGTGATAATTCGCACATGGGGTTTTCTTGAATCCGCTAATTACTGACAAAATTCTATTATCTTCAACCGAAATTTCCTTAAAATTCTTACGGTGAATGGGCAGCTTATCGTGAAATGCGAGCTCAAAGATGTGTATCATTTTCATTATTGCCCTGTCACGTCACTTTCTGCTCCCTAGGGAGTAAAAAGTACATTTTCATTAAAAGATTTACAAATCATAATTCAGAATATAAATATTTTTTATGGCACATACATGATGTCTGCCCTTATCGAAGCCTATGAAACAGGACTAAAGCTCTACATTTTACAACCTAGGGAGCTCTTCGTAATAACTGTAAAAAAATTTGATTGCAGATAATAGAATTTATCGGTAATTTATTAAAAGTTACCTTAGGTATATGTTCAAATAACCGTAAATTACCCAAAATTTCCGGAAATTAGGAAAAATTTTTCAAATGGAATTTTGTGTAATTTATGATAAGTTACCCTATCTTACTGCAAGCTTACCATAAATTAAAGAGAATTTCTGGAATTTTATAGATATTTTTCAAATGTACAGAATTTCCTTTAAATTAATTAGACAATTTATTGTAGGTGCCATAAAGGCAGCGTCTGAACAAGCATCATCTGCTTTGATTAGAGGAAAATTGACCTAGGTCTTCATTAACAATTTGATTAAAAATTTAACTGATAAATATTCTGGTGCTTTATTATGTTTTTTAATACAAATATATATGCTACGATCGCTATTTTATCGATTAGTGGCGTCAAGGTTTTTCCGAGATATTTTCATTTCATCAGGGTTGATCAATTTCAAGATTTTCAAAATTTCAAAATTTAGTCACTGGCTCAAACGTATCACTCTAAAATTCTTTGGGATTGGACGACCAGTGCCTAAAGGAGTTTCACGGATTAACTCTTGGGTCAAATCGAACACATTTCCGGTTTCCATATTTATACCCACCCGTTTTCCATCCTCATTAATTATTCCACGAAGAACTGTATTTGTTACTAGTATTGCAACAATGTCCCCAGTGCATGTTGTTAGTACTTTTTGTTCCTCAGTTGACATAGGTCTTTTGCCAAAAAATCCTCTTCCCTGCAATTTAATTGGCTTATCGGCAGGAAAAGTGTATTTTCGTATTTCAAAACGCCGGTCCGGATTGATATTGGGAATCAGCCGGAGAAGCGCAAGGTCTCTAAGTTCAAATCCAAGTATGAGGAAAGCACGATGCCTCTTAGGACTGATGCAGGGGGTGGCAAGATGAGAAGACTCGGCTAGGGGAAAAGGTCTGGCCGCCAAATGAAGTCTACGAGGAGACCTGGACCTGGTACGAAGAGAAGGCTCATCAGGAGAGAGAAACCTTTCAGGAGAACAGTGTTCTTCATTAGAAGCAGAATAACTGAAATCTGCAACAAGAAAAAGAGAATTGAATCTTTTTAAAGTAGACAATCCTATGTTGATATGTTATAAACCCCATTTTGTAATCTTGTGAGTCAAGTTTGAAGGTGTTGAGGCCTGTTTGCCGTAGAGAACTTTTCACAAATAAGCCTCAAGCTTTTATATCTTTAAAATTGAATAGAAACTTTAGAGAAAGTAAGCAGATACCCAAATAACATAGACCTGAACCTGATTTTAATCCTAGCCAACTGAGCTACCAAACCTCTTCCCAGTGGGAAAAAATGAGTTTTTTAGTTCAAAATAACGTACAGCCCACAAATGTTGACCGATTTAAGAAAGAAAAAACGAAAAAACACCTGATAAGATTTCTGAGAGAGTGCTCAACTCATACTCGACGCATAATCGCCTGGTTTCCCGCTCGGTGCATATACTATTTTATCTGCTCGTAGAGGGAAACGAGACAAGACTAATCAAAACTTGCCGAGATGACGTTAGAAATAAGTGACGCCATGTTGTACAAAGAAAGTGAGACATTCTCTCTCCTTCTATAACATGGCGGCGGCGCTGCGTGTAAAAATAAAATAGATGGCGACACATATGCTTCTCTCTCTCTCTCTCTCTCTCTCTCTCTTCCTCTCGCTGTGAACGAAGGAGAGGATGACATAACTTTTCAAAAAAGAGGAGCATAATCAAAAAACAGGAGCATAATCAGCCGTTTTCCCTCCTGAAAACAGGAGCATAATCATCGAGTTTCCTTCTACTAGCAGATAAAATAATATAACTGCATATATTATAAACAAACATAACCTATGGTTACCACACAATATAATAATTGAATAATTATTAGATTTTTAATGTCCTTTACCTTCTAGATTAAGTATTGACTGATTTTGCTATGCTTTAAAAATAGCGTATTTTCAGACAGCCATAAAAAATATTTACATTTTATTTAATGTGTAGTTGGTAATTATTCTTGAAAATATTTTCTTTTATCTTTAATTATAAAAACCAAAAGTACAATTTAGATCATTACAAAAAATTGCCATTTTTTCAAAAAAATGACATTTCAGAAAAGGTCTTATAATTTTTTTCTTTTTCGATATTTAAAAATTGTTTATTTGAATTATTTTTATAAACGTTGCATTTCTTAGTAATTTTTTCCCCTAACAAATATATATTGTAAGTTGCATATAGTTTATTTATACCCGAGTTATTAAAATTAAAAAATCCGAAATGCCAAATCGTACAAGTATGAAAACACGCATGCGTAGATGGAGTGATATCTACGGGTGAAAGAACAAATCCAATAATCTGGCTTTTTACGAAAGCAAAATTAGTTTTTTTCGATGTCAATTTTTTTAAATTAGGAACTTTATGAAAATTAATTTTATTATGGGAAGAGATGGGATAGATGCGGGAGCAGAAACGGGAGGGGACGAGTGAAAAAGTAAAGTAAGTAAGCGAAACTAGGCGAAGGGAAGTCAGAAATACTAGAGGAAAGGAGCATGAATGAGTTAAAGTAGGTGAAGGGATTTAAGTAGGGAAAAGTGAGAATGATCGGGAAAGTTGAGAAAGGAAGAGGAAGTCATCAAAAGATGATTGGGGAGGTGCGAGCAGGAAAAGTAAAGAAAGGGAAGAGAATCAACAAAAAATTAGAAGAGAGACAGGGTCAACAGGAAATAGATTACCGATGAGAAAGTGACAGAAAGTAGGTTAGCTGTTTTATATCAGAAAGACAAAGAGCGGGGGGGGGGGGGTAATCAACCAATTTCGTACGGGAATAGAACCCTAAAAGGACCTTAGATTAATTACCTCACAACATTAAAGGAATTGCTGGCCATCGTGTGGGCGTTGATAAAGTTCCGATCTTTGGTTTATGGTACACAGTTCAGCGCGCGCTTACCTTCATAAAAACTGGCAAATTAATCGATTAAACGCTCACACGATGGACTTTGGCAATCCAAGACTACGCCTTTAATGTAGCATATTTTGAGGAAAAAATTAACGTGGTAGCTGACGCTTTGAGTAGAATTTCATTGAATCAGGATTACGAAAGCTGCGATGCTAACCAGGGTAAGGTATTCTTATACTATTTGGCAAAATGCCCATCCTGCAAACTTAGCAGAGCTGTTCGAAATTTCGCTGAAGAGAAAATCCGTGATCCCATCCTACATCAAAACATGCACCAAACATGTTTTGTCGAAATAATAAATGTGACTCTATCGTGACTAGGTGAACTACTTTCTATTTAATTTTACGGTCCTTTGCCCGCGACTAGAGAAGGATTTAAATATATTGTCTCCGCCATTGATACTTTTATTAAGTTTGCAAAACACTAGCCCCCAAGAAAGGAAACTACAAAAAAATTAGGGAAGATTATATTCCAAACTATGGCAAGTCTACTAAGATCTTGCCACAATGGGACAGAATTCACCTCTAAAAACTGTATTGATGCCCTCAAGCAGGAGAACATCCAAGTAACTTTTTCATTCATACGCCACCCAAAAGGAAATTTGGTGGAGTACGTCCATCGGTAACTATCTCGATTTTCCAGATCTCTTATGGTGGGAAAACATAACTCATGGTGGAAGCGTATCAAGATCATTGAGAGATGTATCAACGAGACCCACCACGATTCTACGGAATTCACCCCAATCGAGATCCACTGTAAAACGAAACCGTTAGGCATATAGGAAAATTGGCTAAAACTACCCTCGAAACCTCCGGACATTCCCCACCATCGAAAGACAGTATTGGAACGAGAACGCATTTTCTATCCATATATGATCATCTGTCCATTTATCTACAGAACGAACTAAGGCTACCTTAAACCCTCGACTGACATACGATGAGGATCCTAGATGACCCTAGATGCAGATGAAGATCCTAGATATTTTTATAGCAAAAACGTAGTAAATCAGGAAGTGCACCAAACTTGAGGCGAAGCGCGTCAAGAGCCACTGGCGGACACTCGAACATTAGTTCTAAGACGCTCGGACAATTTTATCGATCCCTACCATAACTCCTACCACAAGAAGAGGTCAATAGCAAACCTCGACCCCTAACGCCTTTTACAAAAAATATGCTGCTAAGAAATTCCGTAACTACTCCGTTTATAAAATAAAGCAGAACCTTAACGCTGTTCTCAACATCCTACCCCCACCTGAAATAGATCTCATCACTATCCACAAATTCATCCACTACAGCGAATACTTCATCAAATTTTTGCAAACATCGTCACGCCAGAGTGGATAAAAATACCCACCAAAAAATTGCAGAACAATACTTTACATACTCCAGTCACTGAATCCACAATTATAAGATAATAGTAAATCGGTACTTTACTACTTAAGGGTAGTTCCTACGTTTTATGTTAAAGGTTGAGCGATTTGTATAGCTCCACGTCATATTTAGGCGACTATATTGCCACGTCACGTGTTGATCAGTGTACAGCTCCACGTCGGACAAACTCAATCAAAGTTGGGAAGAAAATTTCAAAAGGTACAAAATTCAGATTTCATTGCACAAATTTGGATTTTCTTACATGCTAAATGAGATATATAAGAGTATAGATATATAATAATACTATATTAACCAATATAATTGAAGACAATCGCCAAGGATAAGATAATCGTATGAACACTTGTCATCTTTTCTGATGAATATTTCGTTTGCTGAAAAAATTACATAATACATATTTCCTCCAGTCCTTATCTGATCGATTTGAGGCTTCAAGGTTTCTCTGAGATTTTAACAATTACTGAGTGTTATCAAAATTTATATCAGCCTTTACGTTTTAGATAGGTCTTGCGTTAGCAAGAAAAAATTCTTGGTAATTTCCCGGTTCGAAAACATTTTTCAGGGTCCATAAAATTAAAAAATTCTAACTCTAAAGATACACATAAAAATAAAAAGTCCGAACACTTTTCAATTAAATAATTTTAAAAGACATGCAAATAATCTGCAACATGTAGAATTTGAAACTTCTAAATTTTAAATTTAATTATATTCTTCTCATAATTAATAACCTAATTAATATTTTTATAACTTTATTACTATTATTTTAAACTTAATTTTCTCTTAAAATAATTAAGTTCTTATTCTGTTATACCCTTTCACAATTCTTATAAAATTTCTTGATTTTTTTTTTAAATCTGCAAAAATCTGCTTTTCATTCTAAATTAGGCTGTGGCTATTTGCACCGAAATTTCGGTACAAGTAGTCGAATTTTGTCGGTGAACACTTGCAATTATTTAAAATCATTTCAAGCTTAAAACTAATTTTGAATCCTTTAAAAACTTCTGAAAACCTTTTAAAATTACTCAATTTTTTACATTTAACAAGTTTTTAATTGTTATTTAAACACCAAAATTAAAAAATTTCACCTACAAATGAAATTTTTTTCGAAAAGATTAATTAAAATTGTATCATTCAAAATTTAAAAGCTCTTGAAAATGAACAGACTTATATTGCTAAAGATTAAATAGTTATTCTTTTGCTCAATTTAAAAAACAATGACATTAAATGAATTAAATATTAAATACTTTAGACTGAAACAATATTTTATTTATAATGCATTATTATGAAGTTACTTAAAAGTTAAAAATATTTTATAAAGTTTTAATCGGAAGTTTTAGTTTTTTGAATGACTAAGACTTTTGAATTTAAGCGTTTCATTTTTGGTTAACAATTTCTCTTCATTAGTTGAGAAATTATGCATTGTAGTTAGGATTTATCCTTATTATCAAAAAATTAATCTTTTGGGTTGTAGATTTATCTTTTTGGTCAAAATTCGTTTTAAGGTGTAAAATAAATAATTTATAAGTATTTGGTTATAATTATTATTTGCCAAGAAGAAAATCAAATCTTTCTTGCAAGTAATTTTATATTTATTTTTACATTTCTTCACACCTTTTCCGTTAGAAACAAAGTAATAATTATAAAATTACACCTAGCGCTCGTTTTACTAACTCGCGGTTTAGCAATTCGTAGAACTATTGAGCCACTGAGTTTCTCAGCTCGCGGGGCGAGAGACGATTGCGCCTCTTGCCTGAAAAATACCAGCAGCGGAGTTTAAAGGCGCAGTGCGCGAGTACTTAAATACAGATATTGCGCAATATTATGTATTCCGCTTGAGATAGGTTCAAGCGGCCCTGACTGTTTACGCATATGCTCCGATGCGTCGTTATTCATGCCCCGTGTTTAATTTGCCTAGACATGGAAATATGCTTGTTGCCACATCATGGAGTCTCCTGGTTCACTGAAGCGGAAGAGGCACATAGATGTATTTGCCTGGCGCTCAAGGCGCAAGGTAAATACATCATAGAGTGCGTTCTGAGAAACGCAACATACATTTATTGGCTCAAATGTGCCGCTGAAAAATTCTTTTTGATGACATTAATGTGGCCTGATGGAGTTTCAGAGATCAATTTTGGGCTCAGTTCGAACACCGCCTCGCTTTTGATGTTTATTTTCACCCTTTTTCTTTCATTATTAAAAATTTCACGAAGAACTCTGTTTTTTTTCAGTACTGCAACGACATCACCAGTGGATGTGGCTAATACTAATTGCTCTTCTCTTGGCATGGGGCTGCAGGAAAACAGTCCATTTCCAAACAATTTAATTCGTTTTCCCGCAGGAAAAGTGTATTTTCGAATTTTAAATCGCCGATGCGGATTGGTGTGGGGAATAAGCCGAAGAAGTGCAATTTCAGTGAAGTCATATCCAAATATTCGTAAAGACCTACGTGCAGTAGGAGACCTAAACCTTGAGCGAGAATGAGGACCTGCAGAAGGAAGAGCCCTTTTAGGAGAATGAGGTCTCACGTGAGGAGGCCCTGAGCTAACCCGAAGAGGAGGCTCATCAGCTCCAAGAGAAGTCTCAGGAAAATGTTCGTCAGGAGAATAAGAACTTCCGAAATCAGAGAAGTCAGGAATAGGATCTCCACTGGGTAACCAGTTCGATTGTGAACTCAATCCTGCAATTAAGAAATAAAGATTACATTTTTCTGAAAGTTCGCAACCGTATACAATTGAAATCCAAAGATACAAGAAGTTCCGCAATCAAGAACTCTAAAGATACGAGAATCCCGGGAATCGAGAACTCCTAAGACATGATTAGGAAAGGGACACCCACTTCTTTGACCTTCACATTTCGGGGGTAACGCGTGAGAACGAACGCAAGCCTACTGCACGCACGCCCACGCTGAATTTGTAGCGGCGCGCAAACGCGCGCGCCTGACTCTGAAATAGGGTAGGGGTGAATAGAAAAAAAATTCCTAAAAGACACACTACATAAATATTACAGTTTTACAATCGAATAGTATAAGTTAAAACAGATTTAAAAAAATTACCGATAACATTCACTAGTCAAAACATAATTTTAGCGCGACTAAAATAAAAAAAAATATGAAGAACCCATTTCGGTTGGATTGAATTTACAATCTGCAGTTAACATTTTTTGGAGAAGAATTTGTGAATTTTGTGTGGTAGCAATGTTTTAATTGTTTAAAATCTTGGACAGGTTTGTAAAATTATTACGAAAAGGAAGGCAAACCTTAAGTTGATAGACACGTGAACGAATCTAATTGTTCTTTACTACCTTCTCGTGAGAGTGGTATTTAATTTTATTCATGCGGATTTTTATGTTTTTATTAATTAAAAAAATTGGATAATCATTTTGGATCAGTAACTGTTCAAGTTTTTATAAATGTTTGAAGATAAAATTATTATAAGATAATAATATTTCGCTGTCAACAAGATTGTACACGATATTTCCTTTCTGTTGGAGAGGATGAATTAAATCCTTATTTTTTAAACAGCATAACCAGTTGGAGACAAACAAAGATTATTGGTTCAAAAAATTGACGGATATTCAAATACTAACAGACATTATCGATATTTTCTTCTCAAGACCTAATTACAATCTTGCTTCAAAATATTCAAAACAAGAAGTAATTAATACTATCACATATGTGATAGTGTGTGATAAAGTGTTATCATATTGATAACACTTTACAAAGAGATGTTCATATACCTAAAGAAGATAGAGAATTTAAAAAAAAACTAAACAAAACAATGATCTTTTTGAAAAATCATCCTGATATCCCTTTCACTAATGCTGACAAAGGCAATCTCACTGTTTGTTTAAAAAAATGTACTTATAACTTAAAAATGTTAAATTTTGCTTTCTAACACATTCACTTACATTATTGTAAATAAAACTCTTTGATGAAAACTACAGGCAAACACGAAAAAAAAATTAAAAACATCTTAATAACAATAATTCAAAAAAATACAAAGACCACAATTTTGGCTGGCATAAAACATTGCATTCAAACCACTACTTCACATCTTAATAACAGTTTTGAATTAAAAGAGAAACTCAAAGATATAAACATAGACGATGATTATGTTCTTGTTTCTCTTCATGTCAGTTCCTTATTTACAAATGTCCCTTGTAACATGGTTTGATAACACTATTATTTAACAAATTTATGGTACACCAATGGACTCAAAAATCTGACATTTTTGCGGACAATTCTTCTTGTAAAAATTTACAATTTACTTTTGAATTAAAATGAAATAATATGAAAAAAACTTTTTCTTAATAAAAGAGAAAAAAATCTGTCTTCCCACTGGAAAAAAATGAAAAAGAGGAAATAAAAATGAGAAGGCAACCAACCAAATCCCTTTCCACCCCTTTTTTATTTATTTCGTATTTTTTCCTGTTATTATCAAATAACAAACAAAAAATTACAAATAACAATTATCAACGTTTCGGCACTCACACAGCACCCTTATTAAAGCAAAAAAATAAATTTAACAAAATTTTAATCAGGCAGGTACAGCAACACAGCGACGATGCTCTCTGCCTCAAACCTAGGAGAAACAGACCATAAAGAAACCTGAAATAGAAATGAAATCCTATCCAAGTCAACTCAAATTAAATTTAAGAAATTTAAATAAGATTAAAATCGAATTTAAAATCCTATTCAATGTACATCAATCAAGTTAATGTAAAGAATTCCGGAAAATAAAACGAAGAATTCAACAACCAAATTTGGGCAACCGCCATAAAATGTTCCCATTGCAATCTAAAAAAAAAAAAATAAAAGAAGAGAAAAAAACTCCGATTCTTCTGAATATAAATAAAAAAGAGTTAAGAAAAATAAGAAGGAAACCAACCAAATCCCCTTCCTTCTCTTTTTTATTTCTTTCTTCTTTTATCTTCTGCCATTAACAAATCATAAACAACAGTTCTAAAAAAACATCACCAACTTTTCGGCACCATAACAGCACTCTTATTAGGGCAAAAAATTAAAATAAAATTATATTTTAATCAGGCAGATACAGCAACACAGCTGATCTTCAATCCGTGTTAGCAAAATTAATATTTAAGAAATTTAAATGAGATTAAAATCAATTTAAAAATACTACTTAACATCCATTAATCAAGTTACTTTAAAGCATCTTTTTTGGAAATGTTTTTTTTGTGATTTGATAATTACAGGGGAAGAAGAAAAAAATACAAAAAAGGAAAGGAAGGGTATTTGGTTGGTTGCGTTCTCATTTTTCTTTCCTCTTTTTTATTTTCGTTCAGAAGGAAGGGAGATTTTTTCTGTGGTTTTCCAAATTTCGTCGCTGGATTCTTGGTTATATTGTCAGGAATTCTTTGCATAAATGTTTTGGCCCTGAATTTAATTAGGAATGATAATCATATTATTACTAATTGCTTCCAAAATCCAATGCTATCATGCAGGCTAATTACATTTTTTTCAAATCATGCAATTAGATTCATTCACATGTATATCCAATTTAGGTTTGACTTCCTTTTTCTCACAATTTTACAAAACTGTCCAACATTTTAAATAGTCACAATATTTCGACGATCCCAACAATTAAAAAATATTTAGGTTTTCAATAAAATTAGGTAAAAATGCTTCAGAAAAATGGGATGAAATAAATCTAGTTTACAAATTTTTCTTTTAAAAAATGTCCGGCATCTTATGTGGGTGAAGTTGTATTGAATTCTATGGAAGTCATTAGCATTCAAAATTAAAGAAATTTAAATCAGATTACAATAAATTTTAAAATCCTATTTAATGTCTAATAATTGAATTGGTGTGTAGATTTAATGAAAATAAAATGAAAAATCTATCCAGAAAATTTGGACAACCACCATAAAATGTTCTTATTGAAATTTGAGAAAAATAAATAAAGAAAAAAAACCTTTTTTCTCCTAAAAAAGAAAAGGAAACCTTTTTTCTCCTGAAAAAGAAAAGAAAACAATTTTCCTCCTTGTACAAAAATAAAAAAAGAGGGAAAAGATGAAAAGGCAACCAACAAAATCCCCTTCCTTATTTCTTTTTATTTCTTTCATCTTTCTTTTGTTTTATGATTATCAAATCACAAGCAGAAAAACGTCTGTAAAAAATAAATACCAACGTTTCAACACTTATACAGAACCCTTATCAAGCCAAACAAAAAAAAAATGAACGAAAAGAAATACCCAAGTGACCTTGTGGTTTCATTAAAAAAAAATCCGCTCGGTCCTTTGGAGTCGGCACGCTTGTATCTGTGAAGCTTTCATACAGTTACAGGTCGCTTCTTTGGAGTTCCAGTGTATTGGTGTATCTTGCACCACTCATAAAAATAATTTGAGTTAATTTTGAAGGTATCGGAGAGTGTCTGCCCTGTGACACTTTTCTCTGATAAGCCCAAAAATTTTCTGATCTTAAAATCAGATAGAAACGATGGACTGTGTCTGTAATTTCTAATATTTCCCATATCTGTTTCATTACCCCTGCTGCTTTTTTATCCTTTCTCTTATAGGAACTCTATGATCTCCATTCTTTTGCAAAATATATACCAAATATTTAAACTCCTTTACTTCTTCTATCTTTAGACACATCCATCTCCCCGTCCATTCTTTTTGTTTCCCCCCCTCCTTTTCTAAACCTCATTATCTTTGCCTTTTCTACATTTAAATTTAGCTTTTTCCCATCTAAATATTTCTCTAATCCTGTAATCAAGCTCGCTATCCCTTCTTCATCTTCGCAATCAGCACTATGTCGTCTGTGTATGCCAGTGTATATTTCTTGTCCTTCCCTATCCTAACTCCTCCCCAACATTTTCTCCTCGTTTCTTCTTCCAAGTCTGATATTAATATATTAAATAAAAGTGGGCTCTGAGGAAATCCTGGTCTCACTCCTCTCACTAACTAGAAACTATCTCCTACTTTATCCCCTACTCTTACCCTTCTTTTTGTCTCTCTAAAAATTTCCGACACTCTCTTTAATTATCCCTCTCTTATCCCCTTTTTTACTATAACGTTTTGTATTTTGCCTCGGCCTAATGAGTCAAACACTGCCTTTAAGTCCACGAACATTGCTATCATTACCCCTTTTTCCCTTTTAATCCTCCTATTT
>JAAAKG020188990.1:0-24901 GCA_010014905.2 Druon quercuslanigerum | reverse complement strand
TATTGCAAAATAAAGTACAAATTTTGTCCATTAACATAATTTTATCATTTATTCTTTATTTTTCACTAATCTTTAATCGCAGCTACCCTGAGAAATGTATTATTTCAAAGTGGCCCATAAAAAATTTGTAGATCTTTTTTAAATGCACAATTTTTGTCCAATCATCATTAATCGTATCTACATAGTTTGTCCGTAAAATGGAATTTTTCATTTTTCAATATGTTTTGTGCAATAAAAATGTAAATTTTCGATTTTTCAAAAAAATTTAATAAGTCGTTATGATAATCTCGTAGAGTTTGTAAAGAAACCCATTTTTCTCGTATTGATTTCTTTTCGTGTCTTGCTTTGTTTGGCTAATAATGCTAATTTTCGTTTCTTTTTTGGAGTTTCAAATTGCTATAGCTCTGAAATTTTTATTATTATTATTAATGTTGTTTCTTACTAATAAAACAAAAACTACACGTCCTATCAAAAAGTTATTCATCACAAATTTGTAGATCTTTTTTGGCTGCACAATTTTTGTTTTCACATCTTTCTTCGTATCTTGCATAGTTTCACCGCAAAATGGAATATTTTATTTTTTAATATTTTTTCTGCGATCAAAATTTGAGTTTTCGATTTTTCGAAGAAGTTCAAAAAGTTATTATGATTATCTTGTAGGGCTTTTAAAAACTAAAGTTTTTTCCCTCCTGATTTTTTTTTGATATCGTGCGTTCTTTGGCTTAAATTGTTCATTTTCGTTTTTTTTTTTTTTTATTTTGAAACTTCTATAACACCGGTAATTTTTTTCGAAAAAAGTCATTGTGATAAATTGTTAGTATTTTCAAGTACTACTAATAACTGTACATAGAATTTTCAAATATTGAAAAAAGTTGACTCAAAAATTTTCGAAATGTGCTCACTTTTTGAATATTTATTCAAACTGGCTGGCTAACGAACTTGACCTTCAGTTTAAGACACTAAAAGAGTATACCAAAGGCCAATCCAATCTGTTGACTTTTTCGAAAGTTATCGTGCTCACAGCCCAGACATACATACAGACATATATACAGACATACAGACAGTCAGACACATTCGTAAAAACCTGTTTTTCGGGTTCAGGGGGTCTCAAAACGTGGACATTTTAATACAAATCTAATACCTTCTCTGATGAGAATGTAATACATCAGAATTTTTCAATAAGAAGTTATTTGAACATCATAAAGACAATTAGGCACCAGCAATTTCAAAGTTCAACTAAATTTAAATAAATGATTACAAATTTTGTAGACATTATACATTTTTTCTGGTTCTATTTTTCTCATCTATATTAATATGGATGGAAAATATATGGATGAAAAAAATTCTAATTGATTATACTGAAATCAAAATTTAACGGCGTTGTAAACGTACTTTTCCCAGGAACCATTATCATTACCTTATACAAAAAGTAAGACTACTGCTTCAATTCGTCGTATGTTATCAAGAATTTTATTTAAAAAATAAGAAATAGTCTACAAACCCCTATTAAATTTGAAACTCCCTTCTAAACAGTTTGATAGGCCTTGAACAAGACACAATTCCTTTAAATCCGCTTTCTGTATCCATGATTTAAAGTATTGCCTTTATATTGCTAAAACGGGAATAAATTTCAATAAAACGTTTGGAAAGATACGCATTCATTCCAATTCTGTCATACTACTCCAAATTGCCATCCATTTTAATACACTTTTTGATAGAAATAGAATTTAATTCTAATATCTTATTTAATCCTATCAAATATGATCGCCCATATTCCTATTCACATTTCTTTTATAGAAATATAATCAAAGCCTATCAAATATGATATCAGAAATTTGTATCCATTTTATATTTTTATATCAAAATTTTCTCATAGAAACTATACTAAATCTTACCGTTCAAGAATTGCATCAAGTCTTATGTTCAAGAATTTTGATGTAACTCTATCTGTCGAGAAATCTGATACTTTTCTATACATTTTTTCCTAAGTAGCCCATCAAAATTGCGTCTAATCCTCTCTCTAAACATAAAAAATTTCGATCAAGTTATATTCGTTGGAAAATCTATCTACAGTTTATTATTGGAACTCTTTACAATCTTATCAGCACCAAACTTGTATCAAATCCTATTCTCTAGAACCGACAAGAAGATTTCTAACAAATTCTACTCCTAGAAAAATCTTAAGCTTTTCTACCACGGCATTGTTATTAAAACTCTATCAAATCTTATAAAATAAGAAAATCTTCTAAGATGTTGGACTCAATACAAGTCCTGTGCCCATAAGATTTGATAGAATTTTAATAAAAATCTGCTGGCAGAAAATTATGAGATTTCTTTATGGATAGAATAGAATTTGCTAGACATTTCAGAATTTACGGAAGATAGGATATCACACAAATTCATTGCAGATAATATTTAGAGATAAGTATATGATAAAATATTCCAAAATCGTAGAGTGTATGACTTGAAAGATGTTCTGTATGGATAAGATATGATAATGACTTAATGAGAAACTGTGGATAGAAAAGTATAAGATTTCTCGCTGGTTCGAATTTGATTGGAATATCCTGGATTCTGAAACATAGGATTAGGTACAAGTCTTGTACCGATAATTATTATTACAACATTCAGCCTTTTTCCTTTCGGGGTAGGCGTGACTCACTCTGCGGGGAAGGGAGTAGTGTGGGGAAGGAGTTATAGAATTTTTAGATTGATCTGAAATTCTCGTGTTATTTATTAAAATAACACGTTCATTCCGCAATACTGCTCCAACCCGGGTTGCTAATCAATCTCTCTAGCAATCACCCCAAGTGAAGATCCTCGCAAAGACATCATGTGAGGTTCCCCATTTGGGTCCATTAGTATCCAAGGTCTTTCGTTTCAGGCGTCATTCACTCTACTCACACTATTTTTATTAACTATTTGCCCCATACTTCTCTAACTTCTTTAACATCCCTGCATTTTTTCATGCAGGCTCTCGTGTTTCTTTGGTTTCTTATGTCTCTTCTAACTAGGGTCTCATTCACACATTCTAATAATTCTTCCCGCGGTCTGCCTTTGGGCACGCTGCCATTTACTTTACCTTGATACACTTGTTTCGTTAGTCGTTCATCCTTCATTCTCTCAACACGCCCGAACTATCTGAACCGATTTCTTACCCATGTGTCAACTAGCGTTTCTTCCGCACCACATTCTTTAAGAATTATCTCGTTTCTCACTTTGTCCGTCAGAGTTTTCCCGCATATTATGCGCAAGAATCTGAAGTTAATCGCGTTAATTTTACTCTTATTTTTTTCTTGGTAGGTCCATGTCTCGCTAACGTATAGTACAGTCGGCACAAATATAGAATGATGCATTGCCTATGTATTGCCTTATTTGATATATGTTTACTTCTGATAATAGGACCTACTCTACCAATAACCTTCTTACCTTCGTCTATACGTCTATCTAACTCCTCGTCTATCTTCCCGTCCCTAGTAAATAAGCTACCAAGGTATACGAATTTATCAACTTGTTCCATTCTCTCATCATTTAATACATTGTTGCAATATTGTTTTCTCACTCCTTCCTTCGAACACCATAGTTTTTGTTTTATTTCTATTAATTTTTAGGCCCATGCTCTTCATGCTTGCATTCAGTTTATTCAACATTCTATGCAAGTCTTTGATTGACTCTGCCATAACAACCTTATCATCTGCGAACGCTAAACCACATACCCTTACTGTTTCGAGATCCACACCTTTTTCATCGAAAAGAGCCATTCTTGAACATTTGTCCATAAATAATATAAATAACCATGAAGACATAACGCATCCTTGTCTAACGTCTTGCATGATATGGAACCAGTCACTCAATTTCCCATTTACCCTTTCACTCGCTTTGCTACCCGTATATATTGTTCTTATAGCTTGTAGGAGCCATCCATTAACTCCGTACTCTTTCAGGACTTCCTAAAGTTTACTTCTATCTACCTTGTCGAAAGCTTTTTCTAAGTCAACAAATGCACAGAAAACTTTTTTCCCCACTCTAAAATAAACCCACTTTGGACTTCCCAAATCTTTTCTTCTGTTATTTTCATTGAATAAGTATTTTTAAATATATTTTACTAATAAACTAATCCCTCTGTAATTATCGCAGTCGCTTTTATCTCCCTGTCTTTTGTATATTGGTACGATATCTCTTTTTTCCAATCATCTGGGACTTCTCCTATTTCGATGCATAAATTTATGAATTCGCACAGTCTGTGTGTGGTATGTACTCGCCACCGAGTTTAAGCATTTCAGCGTTAATACTGTTTACCCCGGAAGCCTTAACGTTTTTTATAGCTTCATCGCCTCCCCCGCCCCCCTAAAATGGTCTTTAAAAAGCGTCTGCAATCCAGCCTGCCTCATATTGAATTTCCCCTTTACTATTTCTCATGTTCAGAAATTCTGTACTTTTATTTCCCTTCATTGCTTTAAAAAGCAGTTTCTTGCGTCCTTCAAAGTCGCTTTGTATTTTTTTATCTTCTTCTGCTCTAATTTTACCTTTCCTTAATTAGTCATTTCAGTAATTAAGAAAAGGAAATAAGATTGTACATAATTTTAAGGAAAATATAACGATAGAAATGTAATTTCTAGACGGATAGAATTGGAATATTCTGTTATATTTTGATCCGTGAAATTCGTTTAATTAAATTGGTATAATTTGGTTGATTCAATCTGACAGAATTTGTATCAATTTTATTCAATATAATGTTTTGTCTAGATAGAGAGTCTATACAGTTTTATAACAGACTTCACAGTTAAAAATTCTTTCAGGACATGGGAAATATAGTGATTTTTCACGAAAATAGAGAAATAAAGAGGGATAAATTCTTTTAATTAAAATGAATCTATAGATACCATATTGAATTTAATATGAAACTCTTTAGATTTTAAGTTTAAATATATTGCACTAACTAGTTTAATTTTTAACTAAAAAAAAATAATTTGCAAGGACCAAAAATTTACATGCACAACAAAATACTTGAATTTTCAATCCAAAAGAACGAATTTTCAACACAAAAATTGAACTTTCGACCAAAAACGATGATTTTTACAAAATAGTTAAATTTCCAACAAAACGAATCGATTTTTAACAAAATAATTTAATTCTGAAAAACCCGATGAATTTTCAACTGAAATTATGAATCCTTGAAAAAGCAAAATAAAGTTTTAACAAAGGAGTTTAACCAATTTTGAATCAACCAAAAAATATGAATATTCAGCGTTAGGTTGAATACTTAGCCAAAAGCGATGGATTTTCCACATAAAAAGCGAATTTTCAACGAAAAATGTAAATTATCAACCAAGAAGAATTTTTCAGTCAATCGAGAAAACATTTCATATAATTGTGCAGTTTTCAAGTTAAACAGGCGAATTCCCTACTGAACAGTTGAATTTTAAACCAGAAAATATAAATGATTAACAGAACAGTTAATTTTCAAACAAAAAAAGACGAATTTTGAAAATATAAATCTTCAATCAAAAGAGTTGAATTTTGAACTCAAAAAGCCGAATTTTCAACGAAAAAGTTGAATTATTAACCAAATATCTTTACGACGAAAGATTAAAATTTTTTATAAACTTTTGGGATATTCCAAGTCAAAAAGGCGAAATCTCTACACAATTTTTTTCTAACAAAATAATAGAATTTTTAACCAAACAGTTAAATTTTCCAGATAAAAAATGACTTTTCTACAAAACAGTTGAATTTTCAACAAAAAAAAAATAATTTGCAAACAAATAGTCGAATTTTCAAAAAAATAGTTAAAACACAAAAAAACACGAATATTCAACGAAGTACATCAATTTTAAACTAAAGAGATGAATTTCTAAACAAGGATGTGCAGTTCAATTTTTATATGTTTAAAGCCGTGGCATTTGTATAGGACAAATCACGCAAAAACGAAGAATCTTCGTAACTTTTTCAGTTTTTATTCGAATCATTCCATCTCCAAGAAGAAAAATTTCCATGGGATGCTTAAAATACCCTCAGTCTTAACAACTAAAAGTTTTCGAAAATCACAAAACTGCGGCCATTTAAATGGACCCAAAAATGCTATTTTTTATGTTACTAACAAAGGGTGACCAAAAATTGTGTAAAACTTTATTAATTTAATCCCAAGCGAATGCAAGATCTCAAAATCCTAAATTTAAAAAAATAGAACATCGCGGCTAATTAAAAACTTAAAGAATATATTTTCTACAGTTTTTAACATACTAGTTTTATATTTCAGGAAAACAGTTTGGCTTCAAAAGTCATTTGATCATTTTTAAAATCTAAAATTTCTATAAAATAAAAAATGATGGGCAGTTGAAAATTTAAAATAGCTCATTTTTACAGCTTTCAACGAAATACTTAGAAACTACGTAAGACAAACTGGCTTAAGAAACAACTTGATAATTTTAACAATCCAAAATATTGCAATAAAAAAATATTAGCCAATTAAAAATTAACAAAATAGCTTATTACTACGGTTGTCAACGAAATTTTGAAAATTGAAAAAGTAAAAAATTGCCAAAAATTAGATTTTGGACTTTTAAAATTATCAAGTAGTTTTTGAAACCAGTATTACGAAGTTTTGAAGTATTTCGTTGAAAAATGTTAAAATAAGCTTTTTTAATTTTAATTGAGCAGACATAATGTTTTCAATTTTGGATTTTCAAATTTATCAAGTAATTTCTTAAGACATTTTTTTTCTGTGGAGTTAAAACGTAATAAAATCTAGCCCTGAACGAGATCATACAGGAAGAAATTCCGCCAGCTGATGCAAACTAATTTAATAAATAGTAATATGGACAAACCTACTGCTCACTGATCGAAATCGGAACTGTGACAAGTATGTGAAAATTTTACCTAAATTCTAAAATAGAACTTAACCTTCATTTGCTCAAAAATATAAACATAAAAAGTCATAAAAATAAAAATAAGTAAATGTATGTGTATTCAAATGTTTTATAGAAGTACTGTTAAATAAACAAAGAATCAAAAGTCAACAGATGAAACAAAAAAAGCCTATAAAACAATTGAAACTCAAAACAATGAAAAAAAAACTCACACATCATAACATTACTGCCAGTTGATACTTGACAATTAAAACTTGTGACTTAAAGAATTGAATGAACCAAAAAGTCTGTTGAAGGTTTTGGATCAGCTGATAATTCCCACGACCGCAATGGCTGCTATCGATCGCGTGGTGATCCGCACGAGGTGCGCTATTTCCGCCGGTTTTTTTTTATCTTTGAATCACTGAGGCGCTTAAATTATGAAATTGACACTCACCGAAGGCAAGCCTCCAATCTTGAACAGGTGCTAAAAAACTGCCACGCACTGCATGGTAGATGGCTAAAAAAATTGGAGACTGATATCACGATTTTCCGGGTAGAAAAAACGCGTTAGGTCAGAGCGAGAAGAAAGTTATGTATTCAGTTCGAATGAATCTGCGGACACGTCAATTAACCGAATACGACTTGCTAGCCTTCGCCTGGGAACACGAACTTTAATTAGATCTGCAGCACGAGAGAGGTCAATTGCGACGCGTAGGGTCCACCGGTAGTGTGTTCTGTATGACGAAAGTATCACTTGTCAGGTGGAAAATCAACGTGAGCAACCACTGTTTTTCACTTTCTTCGACGTGAGCTCGATTCTTATCTTATATTCGTCTCAGGTGCTGTCACCGAATTCTAGCCAGATTCTAGATACTAGAACTAGACAAGTCTCGACTTTCGAAAGATGGACGACGTAATAAACTACAAGAGAACTGTGCGCAGAGCGTTGAGCTCTCGCCGCTCGCGTGTTTTGGTTGTGCACAGTCGCGCTCTCTCAAGGGTGAGTTTACACGTTTACACTTCGAAGTACGGACTGCGCATGTGCAAATCCGCAACCCTCTTCGTCGTCTGCTCCATGCGGTTAAAGAAAACGCCAAGGCCGTTCGATATCGCAAAGAATATATTTTTTTAAATTATTCAGTTCTCGTGGCTTGCCCTTTGAAAATGTACCGTTTTAAATGTAGATTGTGTATGTCATTTTGGAGGCTTCGAATTTTAATTTTTTCCCCAGGCGCGAATCTAGAGGCTAGCGCAACCGATAATCGCCCCCTCCCCGCCAAGGATTTTCTGACTTACCTTCAATTTGTTCTTTTTCACTTGGAAATGGAAGAATAATTATATAAAATATATTATTATTATTTGAAATATTGCAAGTGATTATATTAGGGATCAAAGCATAAAAAGAGACCTAGAAAGGGGAAATAGGGTAATTTTTCCAAGAAAAAGTTCTAAAAGTTTAAAAGTTTTAAATAGTTTTCAAATGATGTTTTAATTATTTCTGCTATTAAATAATTTTTTAAATTGAATATACTTAGTTCGTTGGAAATCTATTCACGGCGATATTACAAAGCCCGCAAAAATCAAGAATATTCCCTCTCCTAAAACTGCCTTCATTAATAATTAAAATGTGATATTTATAAGCATAATTAAAAGTTTTTTATTTCATCCTTACTATAATTCATATTTTGAGTTTAAAATGGAAATAACACTCTTTAATACTTTCAACTTTTTATTTTACAGCAATAAAAACAAGTTATATAAAAATGCATAATGACATATTCGAAAATTCGTTAAAATACTTTTAAATGCATCCCTTGAAATTGTAATTAAATCCGTAGAAATTAATTAAAATAAAATTTATTTTGGTTCCTAAAATTCTCTAAACATTCGTTAAAATTCCCTTAAATTGTAAAAATCCATTAAAATAATTAGAAATCATTGAAACTTCCTTGGATATAAATTAAATAAAAATTTTTCATTTTATTTATCTGTAAAAAAGAAGTTGAAGTAAAATACAAGCGCACTGACGTCCCTGGATTTTTATTTTATAATATTAAAAAAATTAAGTATTTAAAAATCGATAGCAACACAGCTTTAAATACTGAGAGTTCTGAAAAATTTTGAAACGAGATCTCTTGAAATTTTAGCAGTTTATAAAAGTATTTTTATGTGTTTAAATACTATGTAATCTCTTAAAATCCTTATAAAGGTTAGGAAATTATTTGCAACCCCATATATTTTGCTTAAATCACTCGAAATTACCCCATGAAATCTTTTAAATAATATCGAATCCCTTAATAATAATATTTCGTCTGAAATTTCGTGGACTGCCTTAAAATCTTTAAAATCTTTAAAAATTTCTTAAAACTCTGAGAAGCTATAAAAATCCCTTAAAATAATTAATCTCTTTGAAAATTCTATGAATTCCTTGGGACTCTTTAAAACACTTGCAAGCGGTTGAAATCATTTTTAATCGCTGGAAATCTTTCAAATCTTTTGAAATATTTTTAAGTAATTGGGTAGAACGAATAATTGTTACGAATAAAGAATAATATGTCCATTTTTTTAACCTGAAGAGATTTAAAGGAAGGAGCCTTAGCTTTTTTCAGACAATAAAAAAGACCCCCAAGTTCAAAAAAAATTTTAATAATATTGTTTGAGAAATTGCTGAATTAAATACTTTTTTAATTTAAAGGACTTTAAATTTATAAGAGTTCTAATGCTTTATTAAATGCTTTTATTTTGTAGATAAGTATTTAATATTTAAGTTTATCATTTTTTTCAGGTATGAAAGTTTTAATTTGTCAATTTTTATGGCTTCGAAAAACTGTTGGTAATCAATGAATGACCAGAAACTTGTTTTTATTTTTAGAAGCTACCCTGAAACATTTATATTGAGAACTTGGCTATTTTTACCGAATTTTGCGTACAGGTAGCAACGTTAGGGCTTCCCTAATGATTCCACTTTAGGCTGGTACAATTTTTTAAATAATTTTCATGCATATCGTCCTGAAATTTGTTCGAATCCACAAAATCAAATTTTTCTAATACATAAAATACTAATTTCTACTTATAATTCCAGGTTTACATCAATTCTTTTAATATTTTATTCTTATCTTCAGCAATTTTCTCTTAGAAAAGTTAGAAATACGCCGCGGTTTTTCCGAATTTGGCAACTTATTTTCAACTCTTTTGTTAGAGCGATGCTAAATAATAATAATAATAATAACGATAATTAAAAACACTGCAAATTTGGTCCATTATTTTACCACTAATTTCTGTTAAATTGAATTGATTAATTCCTTGCTCTAACCGAAAAGTTAAAAAAAAAATGGAAAAACTGAGATTTTCTGTAGCTATTCTAAGATAAAATGACTAAAAACAATAATACATTGTTTAAGCCATTTTAGAGACATATTGAGTTTTAAAGCTTGCAGAACCACTGAATAATATTTTTTTTAACTTATTTATTTTGTTATTAATGAAAATTATAAAAAATATTTTTAATGCATTTTCGGACCACACGTAAGATATACATACTTTAAAAAAATTATTTTAGTGTTTAAATTCGAATTCTTTAATAGTTTGATTTATCTTTTGAATACAAATTATCATTGAGGTTTGATTTATGAAAAAATTACGTACATTTATGACATCATGCAGATCTAGAAGTTTTTAAAAATTAAAATTTGAATTTCAGTCGATATATTAGAAATTTCATGTTTGCGATCGCAGTGTCATCTCTCAGTGAATGGAACAACTATTTAAAATTCTAAGCATTGTGTGCCCTCATCTGTCTAGTAATGGGATATCGAAAACATTATATCGATATTATCAATATATCGGATAAAAATATCGATGTCATCGATATTTTCGATATTTTTTGTTTTAAATAAAGAAATCATTATGATGAATGTAAACATATTAATTTAACTTTGATATTAAAGTAGAAAAATCCTTAACTAGAATTATTTATTTATGCTGATTCTTTTTCTCCAAGCTCTTAAAGAAATTACGTTTGTAGACAAAAATATATATCTTTCTCTATTTTTAAACACTTTTGAAATTTATTTCAAAAAATGAAACTTTATACTTAATTTGCTCCTTTGTGCTGATCCGAGATATGGGAATAAGCACTCTTATATACAGGATACAGGTTTCCTATTAGTTTTTCTCAAACAATGAACGTGTCAAAGTGCATCTTCCCATGGATGTTGGGAGAATTACATTTTTTGACAAATCCAATGGAATCCATATTGTCATTGGATGATTTTTACAGGTCTCATATTGTTCTAATAATTAAAATTGGTAGTGCAGGTATTGAAAATACATCTTCCTAGGTCATGTAGGTTTAAGAACTGAAGTTTGATGTACCCTGATAGTTTTTAAAAGGTTCTGTCTTTCCACTAAAAAGTGGGGTTAGGAACTAAAATTTTTTATACCCGGAGGGAGTTTTACAGTCCCGCCCATTCTAACCATTAAGCCTGGTAGTCCAGGTCTTAATTCTAACACCTGCTGTACCAGGATCAATTATAGGATTGTTTGAACTATTGAAGAACAATCCAGGTATTTCAATTTTCGGTCCTTAACCCTATTTACTCGACGATGATGTATTTTCAATATCTGGACTTCCAGGTTTAATTATGAGAAGAATGTGGCCTTTAGAAAACCATCCGGGTATCTTAGATTTTAGTTCTCACCCAAACTTCCCCGAGAAAGATGTATATTTTCAAAACCTTGGAATACCAGGATTAATTATCAGAATATACAAAACTTTACAAACCCATTTATTTAATTATTTTTTGATCATTTTAATATTAATACTTCGTTACTGAAGAATAATTCGCAATAATTCATCCCTTGAGCCACATGTGACCGAGGCTATTTTTCGAGGTCGAATTTTATAGGAGAGAAAGAATGATTTAAAACAGGGAAATTTTTTTTTGAATATTCAAAAACAATTGCATGATAAAATAGAGGATTTAAATAAATAATCTTAGAATTTTTAAATTATTTTTTTATCGCAAGCTGTATTGGCGGAGAAGGTGAAGACACAGGTGATCCACTCGGACGGCGGAGGTAGTAAATATAACAAGGGTGGCGGAGGGTTAAAAGTAGAAGCAAAGACTGGCGCCAAAATAGGCTGTTTTTTCGCCTATTTTTTGGACCTTGCTAGCGACCAGGTGAAAAAAAAAGGTTACAGGTATCAACTTACTCGTCAATAAAAATCGCTCTTCGTTTTTTTTAAATTTCGAAAAATTACCCGTACTTAGAGGTTGAGAAGACACCAAAAAAATATAAAAAATAGTAAATGCCACTAATTTTAAAATAATTTTTCACATCAATCCCTGACCAATCAAGAAGATAGTTAATCTTACTTTTGTAAGGTTTATTTTATTGAGAAAATACAATGAAAAATGATTACATAATTTGTGGTATTTCCTATTTTTTAATTTTTTGGGGTCTTCTTAACCACTAAATGGGGTTAATTTTAAAAAAATTTTAAAAAACGAAAAGCGATGCTCATTTTGGTTTTCAAAGACGAGTAATTTAATACACATAACATATTTTCATATTTTTTCCCAGGTCGATAGGGAGGTCTAAAAAATAGCGAACTTTGGCTTCACTCTTTAAGCGACAAAGAATGTTCATAAACGCCACCTGAAGTATGTTTCTACAACCACTTTTATAGAATTTATAAGAAGGATCATTTCTATCATTTATTTGTACATAGACCGCAAATAGCCCGGAAAATAAAAAAATATCAAAATTATGACAAAATATCGATATTGATTTTGATATATCGTTTTATAAATATCGATATCAAATATCGATATATGGGACTCTGATTATCGATATTTACGATATTTCTATATCGATATCCAAACACTAATTTGTGCAGTTGTGTATAGCGTGTGGTGTTATAAGTTGAAATAATGATAAAAAATAATGATTTTCTTTAATTAAAAGACAGGTGTGCGATGTCGGACGAATCGGAATACGACGTAGAACCAGAAGAATTTGATATTTATAAGACAAAGTATCAACTTCTACTCGATAGATGCGAAACTTTACAACAGGTTAGAACACTATTTTGATCGCATACCCCGATTAAACAAAAATTTTATTATTACGCGTATTGCGTCAAAAATCTACTTTTTATCATTCTACGATACATTTTAGGATAATGAGCGGCTGGTCTATCGCATTCAGAGAGTGAGGAAACTTCTCAAGCAGACGAGAAAAGAGAAAAAGTATGTTACATAGGTTATGTTTCTGTTGTGTATTAAGTTAGTCCATAAACAAATTACCATTCTCGGAGCTTGGCCCAGTTTTTTAATAACTAATTTTAGCTAAATCGTTCTACAAAAATCCGGAATAATTTCTCTCATTAAAAAAAGTAGTATCTACAAGTACAAAAAAAATATTTAAACTATTTGTACCCGAATTTTGATACTTTTGTTCTGAAGCCATTTTTTGTAATTATAAGAATTTTCCTATCTGCAAAAAAGTGGTGTTCCGATATATCTCGAAAAAGTCATTGTCAAAGTCATTATCAAAGTCATTGTTCAAAACCTGATTGATTTTTTATTACTTAAAGTTGTTGTATGTCTTAAATGAAATTAATAAATAATTTCTTTTATTAAAAAAATCCTTAAATCATTGTTCGAAATTATAATTGAGAAACATTCGTACTTTTTAATCTAGCGCATATGAGTTTATCCAAGTATTTTTCACTGAAAATTAGTATTTGCAAGAAACGACAACATTTTATTACAAAATGATAAGGTTTCGAAGGCCTTTAATTTTTAAAAATTGTAGCTTGTGTTGGTTTTTTGACCGGAAATTCACATTTTTAAACAAAAAGCATCAAGACTTTCAAATTTTAACAGTTTCAGGTTATTTTAGTGTTTAAGAAATAGTAATTCTTAATAAAAATTATTAGATTTCAAAGTTTGAAATTTTTGTATTTGCTTTTTTCGACTTTGATAGTGCTTTTTACGGGAAATTTGCATTTTTATACAAAAATCACTAGATTTTAAGGATTCATAATTTTTTAACAATTTCAGATTATCTTAGCGTTTCACAGCGGAAATCAGTATTTTGAATAAAACATAATTTAAAAAAAAAAAAATTTTCTTAAAAAGTTGCTATTTTTAATTTAAAAAACTCATTATATTTTAAAAAATATTTACAATAATTAAACAATAGTAGGAAATGACAGAGTTTCTCTACAAAAATGTGCTTTTTTAAATGAAAAGCATTAGTATTAACGAAGATTTACAGTCTTAAAGAATTTTTTGTTATATTTTGTTATTTTTCCTCTACTTTTAAAAATGAAAAATAATTACGTTTCAAAGAATATTTACAATATTTGAAAAAAATAGGGTATGATAGCGTTTTTCATCAGAAATTAGTTATGATAGCCAAAAACATTATGTTTACATGAATATTTACAATCTTAAACAAGTTTTTGTCTTGATTTGTTATTGTTTTTCTTATAAAATTGTTATTTTTAATAAAAAAATTATTATATTTCAAATAATATTTACAATTTTTTAACACAACTAAGGTATGATATCGATTTTCACCCAAAATTGGTATTTTAAACAAAAAACTTATGCTTACAGGAACATTTACAATCTTAAACGATTTTTTGTTATGTTTTGTTGCTGTTTTTCGTTGAAACTTGTCATTGTCAATAAAAAAAATAATCAGTTTTTAAAGAATATTTACAATATTTGAACAGCAAAAGGATAAGTAAGCGTTTTTCAACGGAAATCTATTGCTCAAAACAAAAATAATTTCACTTGAAAAATCGAACGGAAAATTTTGAACAACTTTAGATTTTATATTAGTGTTTTTGGTCAGAAATTGGTATTTCTTAACCAAATGCAACAGTTTGGTTGTGTATATGTTGTACAAAAATAATATGTATTAATTCTGAAGTTAGGGTATCAATTATCATTTATTGTCAAAAATATTCTTTTTGCTTATCTTTTATATTATATTAGTCAATAGATATGACGAAAAAATGGCGTTAATACTAATTTATCATTATAATTAAAAAACTACTTTTATAGAACATATTTTAGGACCGTATGGGTCGGAGCAGTGTTGCGGAGTGAACGTGTTATTTGAATAAATAACGCGAGAATTCCAGATCAATCTAAAAATTATATAACCCCCTCCTCACACTACTCTCCTCCCTACCGAGTGAGTCACGCCTACCCCGAAAGGGAAACGGCTTAATGGTGTAATAATAATAATAATCTATTTTAAATCAACCAGGTTCTACACTTCAAGTGAAATGTATTATATTAATTTCAATTCTTTTTCAAAAAAATATTAAAGAATTAGAATTTTATCCTGTTAAAATACTTTTTAACTGGCAATAGGCGAGACGTATTTTTCCGATTTTGGAAAAAAAAATTATCCACTAAGTTACGAGTGTTTTAATTTTCATATCCATTTTTTAAAAAAAGCACTTATTTTTCCTTAAAACTTCTGCATTTTTACCTTACTCAGATGTTCTAACTTTCTTTATAGGTTCTAGTGAGTTTTACCGGCTTCTTTCGAAATTTATCGGAAATTTCGAAAAAATGTCAGCGACTTGTGTTGAAAATATAAACAATTTTTGCGGCCAGGAGAATTCCGTTTCTTCAATAAAGTCCGCTCTTTTGTGATATCTTGCATCATTTACGAAAATAATTTAAAAAATATAATATTTTCAAGAAAAAAAAATTTTCCTTCAAAAATTGTTTAATCTGCATAAAACTGATAGAACGTCTTTCTTGAACAGGAGAAATTAAAAAAAAAATTGAAAAAATGAAAAAGTCTGGGTTTCCCAAAAAATCTTATTTATGTTTTTCTTGAATTTTTGAAAACATGAAAAGAAGATTTTTTAGAAAATCCCACCTTTTGAATTTTTTTCAATGCTTAAACATTTTTTGCTTATATAAGAAAGGCGTCCTACCAGTTTTATGCGAACTAAATAATTTTAAAGGCAAAATATATTTTTAGAATTTTTCTAGATATTCTAACTTTCATATTAAAATAATATTTTTGTCTCGCTTCCAAGAAGAAGAGAGCGAAACACAAACATCCGAAAGTAAAGTTGGAATATTTGAAATAAGTCACAAACCAAAAAAGTTTATAAGAAAAATTGGTGTTTTTTTTTAATTCCATATATTCTCTCCCTGAGATTCTGCGTCTTGAAGTGTAGAACCTATCTGATTTGAAGAAGATTCGACTAATTAATCTTCAATTAAAAGGCTTCCAAGTTGTGTATTTGAAGAAAAAAGTTATGCAATTTTTTCACCAGGAAATATTGATTCCTTTCTCATTTTAACTGAAAATATTTTATGTAACGACTTGAACCTTTTGCTCATTAAAAAATTGAGTTACGAAATTTTGTGAGGTTTTGCATGGCCGAAAATCTACGAAATTTTGTAATATCTTGATTTTAAAAAGGAATAAAATTGTATCATTAACCAATTTTGTTACAGATTTTTAATTAACCGACTGGATCAGCATGGTGACAGATGGCGAGAAGCGCCGATGGGAGTTCTCGAGGAGAACAGTGTCTTTCAGACGACGCCGAAACAAGAAAAGGCCTCTAAATCAGGTGTTAACCACACCAAGGAAGAGAAACCGAAAAAAGGCACGAAAAGAAAAGGAACCAAAGCGGATCCCAACGCACCTAAGAGACCTGCCAATCCCTTTTTTCAATTTTGCCAAGAGCAGAGGCCGAGGGTGATGGAAAGATTAGCCGGAGAACCGGAACCCAGCAAACAAGAACTCACTAGACAATTAGCAACGACGTGGAAGTCCCTTACTTCCGAGGACAAGAAGGTTAATAAACTAAATAAATTTTTTTAGATATAGATATAGATTTTTTTTAAGTCGGGGAATTTTTTCGAAAACATGCTTAAATTCTTATTGTACTGGATTAAAATATTTTTTTGGGAAATTCGTTTTTTTTTCATCTTTTTAAATTGATTTTTTAACCAAACATTTTTTTTAGCTGAAACTTCATGTATTTTTGTTGAAGACTCGCTTTTTTTTAGAAAATTCATGTTTTTGGTTGAAAATTCAACAATTTCGTTTAACATTTATCTATCGTTTAATAAAGTTTATTTCGTAAATGAAAATTAAAAAAATTATTTAATTTTACTTATAAAAAGTGCTATTTTGGCACATTTAGGTATTTACAAGGACGCCAAAAACATTACTCTTTACAATAAACTAGTGAAATTGCGTACACATTTGGGAGTCAATTGTTAAAAAATGCGAAATATTTGAATCGCTCCGTACTATAAAAAATTGTACCTGAAAAAAGTAGTCAGAGAATTTTTTCCAAGATTTGAGTAGACACCGCCTGTCAAACTTAAAAGTCCCTAAATTTTAAATATTTTTGTTTCAGGTCTATTACGACATGTATGAGCGATCAAAAGAAAAATACGTTGCTGAAATGCAAATCTACAATAAAAAGTCAGAAGACACGCCGGCCGAGATATCTCTAAATGTAATTTAATGTAAAATAAGCCTGTAAATACGTAATTAAAAGTAATTAAATTGTCTTTGTATATAAACCATTGCTCCCATTTAATGTAACCTTTATCAAAAGCATAGAAATTAAAAAAGAATTAACAATATGATTAGAACTGATGTCTGGTTAGAGCTCAGGTCTTAGGCCTTGAAATTGTCCTTTTCTTTTCGAATTGCTGCCATTGTTTTAATAGGATCACTTTCCTTCGCGTGTTTCATAACGCTCGATTCGTGAACACGCATAAATGGATTCGTCAATTTCTCCTCGGAAATCGAGCTTGGAATGGTTGGAAGTTGTTTTTCACGAAGGGTGCGAACCTTCTCTAGTTTTTGCTTTATGGCTTCATTATCTGGTTCGACATGCTGGGCAAATTTCAGATTTGCTTGTGTGTATTCGTGACCGCAATAGACTTTCTGTAAAATAAAGATTACGTAAACTATAGTAGTTACAGTATAAGTTAACGTGCTAAAAAAATAATTGTTTTCAAACCGTTTCTTCGGGCAGAGAGCCTAAAATTTCCACGAGTGCTTTGTACATCTGTTCTGCCGTTCCCTCGAAAAATCTTCCACATCCTCCTGCGAATAGTGTGTCGCCTGAAAATTTGGTTTAAAATACAATAAAGGTGCCTCACGAAAAATACAGGGTGGCCACAAACTGCAAAATTTGATGACTTTTCCTTATCTAACTATTCATTTTCCCCGATAAATAATATTTAAAGACTACAATTTGAATCGAGTAATGTTTTTAATATAGCATATAAATGGAATAAAACCATTTATAAATTTATGATTTATTACTCTCAGGTCATTAATAATGTTACTAATATTCTTTTGAATTAAAGAGAATTCGATGCAATTTATAAGAGTTCCAAGTAATTTTTAAAGAAATGCATACTACAACATAATCCAAGTTAAATTAGAATGATAAATAAGTTAAATTAAATACAAGATAAATTAAAATAATAAAAAAATCCATTGAAGTCAGTTAGTTTAAAATGAGTTTAGAGAAGTTCAAGGGAATTAAAAAAAGGCTGAAATGCTTGAGGGAGAATGAAAGAAAAACTAAAAAAATCCGAAAAGTTTCAAACATCCGAACAAATGAAATAGGTTCAAATGGACTGCCAACAATATTTGAAAATTTCTTCAAATCTTTAAGATCCTGCGACGAAATCCCTCACTTAATGGAAATAAATTCTTCGAAATTCATTAAAATATTATAAAATCCTGTCAAATTCTATGAAATCTACTGATATTACCCGAAATCCTGGAAAATTTATGAAAATACCTTAAGAACTTTTGATTGAAATCCTAGTCAATCTTATAAAATCCCTTAGAATCATTTAAGATATTGTATATATTTTTTTAATTCCTTGGAAATTCCTTGAATTTTTTTGAATCTCTTAATAATGCCTTGAAATCTTTTTAAATACCCTAATATATTAAAACCCATTTTAAATCCCTTTAAGTTATTAAAATTAATTAAAAATGTCTTGGAATTTTTTTGAATTCTCTAAAATATTTAAAGTACTTCAAACCTTCAGAAATTCCATCAAATGTTGTAAAGCTCTTGAAAATTCCGTGGATGTTTGAAAAATACCCTTAAATCTTGTAAATCCTATTAAATACCATCAGATTACTGAAATATATTTAGAATTTCTTCGAATTTTTTCAAATAACCTACATTATTTCAAATTCCTTGATATATTTTAAAATCCCTCGAAACTTTTTAATTCTTTGAAAATGTCTTGTAATAATTAGAAATATTTTAAATCCTTGAAAAATTTTGTGATCTCTGAAAATGCATCGGATTCTTTAGAAATACCATCAAATATTTCAAATCCTTGGAAAATTATTTCATTACCTGAAAATGCCTTGGATTCTTTTAAAATACTCTCAAATATTTCAAATCCTTTGAAATCTTTCGAAATCGCTTCAACTATTTTAATGCTCATAAAAACCCTTGGAATAATTTTAAACGTTTAAAAAATTCATTAAAATCTTTTAAATCCTTTAGAAAACCTTCAAATTATTGAAATCCATAAAAAAATTACCTTGAATCTTTTTAAATAATCTAAAAGATTCAAAATCCTTTCAAGTCTTGTGAAATCCCTTCAAAGCTTTTAATGTTCTTAAAATGCCTTGGAATAATTTAAAATACCCTAAAATATTGTGAATTCTTTAAAAAATTTGTAATTTCTTTAAATGCATTGGAATCTTTTGAAATACCCTAAAATATTTCAAAGACTTTGAAATCTCTTGAAACTTTTTAATGCTCATAAAATGCCTTTTTAAAATCCTTTGAAAATTGTTTCATCGCTTGAAAATGCCTTAGAATATTTGAAAATGCCTTTATATCCTTTTAAATCTCTTAAAGAAATTTAATGCTCATAAAATGCTTGGGAATAATTAAACATATTTAAAATCCTTTGAAAATTGATTTATCACTTGAAATTGCCTTGGAATCTTTTAAAATGCCTTCAAATCCTTTGGAATCTCTTAAAATTCCCTGACTCTCCCCTGATTTTAAGGTTTTTCCTGAAGTTCAGCCACCCTGAAATAGTGCATAGAATATATTATTATCAAATGGAAATGTATGATTTTAAAACTGCTACCAGTAAAAACAGCTGGAGTATCTCCATCGCTAGTAACATAATAGCAAATGTGTCCACTCGTATGACATGGAGTTTGAAGACACTCAACATTTAAGCATCCAATCTTAAATTTATCTCCATGTTTCACATTCGAAGTCAAAGCGCCAATTCTGTCGTCTCCTCCGTAAACTTGAAGGTCATTTATCATCTTACACAGCTTTTCATTTCCTCCAGCATGATCCCAGTGATGGTGGGTGGTCAAAACTTTCGTCAAATTAACGCTGTGTTCTTTTACTGCTGAAAAAACAGCATCAGGATCAACGGGATCTACAATTGCTGCTTCTTTTGAACCCTCATCAATGATCTGTCGATTAAACCCTCGTTAGATTCTATTTTAATTGAAACCAGTGTTTGACAGTAACGCGTTACCAGGAAATTTCAACCAAACATTTTTGTCCGCACGAAAATTGACGTGGAGTGAAAGCGTTCTTTTGGACAAGAAGAAAATAACTTACAAAATGTTTCAAAATTAGAGAGTATCTTCGATGTCTTATCAGGATATATAATTTGTATTTTTGGATTTTTAAAATAAGAAGAATTTACATTAAAATTTTTTTTTAAATCACTTCTACTTAAAATTTTCATTATTTACATATGTCTCAAACCAATTTAAAAAAAAAATGTAAACAGCATAGTTAGTACCTAAAACTTAATCAAAATGGCCGAATTGAAAAAAATTTAATACATTATTTTAAAAACGTTTTTCAAGTCTAAAAAGATTTTTGATCGTTTGATCAAGGCTCACTCAAAAAATAAGCAAACACGGATTTTAATAATTTTGTACAAATGAATGAAAAATACGCGTCACGTAATATATAAGAAATCACAAGTTAAAAAGAAAGCGAACATCGTTTTGGCAGTACAAAAATTAAAGTTTGTAAAAATAATCTACACTTATATTTTTTGATAATTTTTTTAATGAGCTTTCTATGAGTAAGACACCCTGTGAATTCTATGTGAGCTCAAACATTTTTGAGACCAAAGGAATTTTTGTTCATAAAATAAAATTTCCACATTTTCTCAGAAACAACGAAAGATACCAAAAAATTTATGATAAAGGTTTTTGTGATAAAAATGTCACTTGCTCTTTTATATCAAGTATCGTTTACGAGAAGAATTCGAAAATTATAGTATCAGAAAAAATCAAATTCTCTCGGCTTCCCAAATCGGAAAAATGTGTCGCATAACTTACGTAATTTCCTCTAAAAACAACATATTTCGGCGTAGAGAAATTCTGCCCTTGATAAAACCAAGGACAATTAAATATTA
Source organism: Druon quercuslanigerum (assembly GCA_010014905.2). Taxonomy (NCBI): domain Eukaryota; kingdom Metazoa; phylum Arthropoda; class Insecta; order Hymenoptera; family Cynipidae; genus Druon; species Druon quercuslanigerum. Next base: position 3,579 of record JAAAKG020188990.1, on the reverse strand, counting down.
TTAGAAATTCAATTCTTACTGTTAAAATATTTCGTTTGATTCATGAACTTTTTAAAAAAAACTAGTTTGTAATCTGACAAATTGCACCCGATCAAGCGAAATCGCGGTAAAATGACGACACGGAGTGACCCAAGAACGACCGCCTTCTGCATTTTCCCGGCAAGTGTTTTAGCATATTGTTCACACGCAGGAATGCTTTTCAGGCTATTAACCAGTGAAAGCTTGGCACTTCCAAGAGCGCCCATGATAAGGACGATTAATTTAACAGAATATTCCGGGTACTCGCAAGTCCCTTTCTTTTCATTCTCCTTCGCTATGATGTTTTTGTCAGCTAGGCCGAGAATTCGATAACGAACATGGTTCCCTTCTCGAAGTCAAGGAGAAATATGCCAGGCCTCGAATGTGCAACAAAAACAATTGTCGAGGATATAAAGTTCCAGTATATGTGGCACTTCTCATCCTCGACAATTGACTCTTTTTCCTTAGGAGCATTTAGCGGAGCGATATTAAGGTTAATGCCGTAAGAGTATCGAGGAGCTGTTCCCGGAAGTTTTTCTCCTGTGCTTTCTGAACCCGGGATTTCAAGAGTAAGTACTTGAGATAGATAAGATTTGATGCATTCTGCTCACTACTGATACTGAAGTTAAGTCCGAGTGTTTCAGCAACCTCCTTTGCTGCTTTGTACAGAAACGCTCCTTTTCCCTCTTCTTCATGCTTCCTGGCCATTTAAAGAACTCTTCCATTTGCGACTCTATGTACTGTGCCCAAAATAATCCTGTTGTGAAGACATTCAATATTCAATATCCGCGCAACCACCTTGACGGCGTGAGATGTAGAGTCGCGGAACAGAAGACTTAAGATGCATGCTTTTGTTTATGTGCATAACCTTTCGTGTCCTGATATCAAGGGATCTGAGCTCGCTCTTTGTCCATGGTACTACCGGGACGGCAAGCATGTTCGTTGCAGATACTTTGGTCCTCGCCGACAGTTCGAAAGACCAAATCTGCCGGATGAGCCGTTTATATCTGCTTCGAAGAGTATCCTTTATAGATTTCACATCCTGAATGCAGCTCTGTGGCACGCCAAGGTACGTATAAGTCTCTCCAGCGCAAAGGTGTCGTATAGCACTTCTATCGACGAGCTCAGGGTCTTCAGAGATGCCATTAAGTTTTTCTCGCGTCAAATAAACCTTGGCGCATTTGTCTAACCCAAATTCGATTCCTATTTCCTTAGTGTATCGTTCGACAATCCCTAGAGCTATATGTGTTTGCTCTTTATTTTTAGCATAAATCTTAATATCATCCATGTAAAATACATGTTTGCCGCAAAGGTACCCCTGGGAATGGCGAAGTGCTACACATAATGAAAATAATGTGGATTAATAATTAATAAAATAAAATAAATGATTTTATATTAATAAAATAATGATAATGCGACTCATGGAGTCGCCCAACAATTAAAATAATAAATTATTTTATATTAATAAAATAATGATAATGCGACTCATGGAGTCGCCCTGAAAGACACCTCTTTGGAAAAAGGCCTTGTTAGTTGTCACACGATTTTTTCCAAATGAGATAGTAAATCTGGTTTTCCAAAGTGGCATCAATCTCTATGCACCTCACGATTTGCGGATGAACCTTTAAGCTTTCCAAAAGACAGATGATAAGTTTGTGGGAGGTCGAATTGAAAGCTTTCTGGTAATCAGACCAGGCCATCGATAGGTCACGCTGGTAGGATGCTATATCTTTGCAGATACATATCGATAAGCAGGTTCTACCGACATCCTGCTACGCCTTTCTTTTAGCCGCGTTGTCCATACATGTCTTGCCACACAGGCCTGATTGCCCGAACAATCCTATCATTTAGGATAGCTGTGAATATCTTATACAGTGTGTTCAGACAAGTGATTGGCCTGCAATTCTTTGGGTCAGCCAAGTTGCCTATTTTCGGCAGGAGTACTGTGCGCCCTTCCACCAACCACTCCGGAATTGGCTCTCCGACTTCATTCAAACATGAGGAGAAAATACGGCCCAGATGGTGGTTGGTTGAAGGAAACTTCTTCCACCAGATGCCCTTGATACCATCTGGTCCTGAAGCGGAATAGTTCTTCATACCTCTCAATACTTTTTTCACCTCCTCGGTAGTGATGGTTGGGCATTCTTCCTCAGGTGTTGTTATGAGGGCATCACACAACTCCTTGAAGCTATTTATGTTCTTTGAGTCTTCGTCAAGTCTATGTTGCACTTCGTAGACTTCTTTCTAAAAGACTTCAACCTCCTCTGGTTTGGGCGGGTGGTCGAGAGCAACTGGAGAGTCTTGGAAGAGTCGAGATGGGTCCGAGAGAAACTGTTGCCAAACTCTGCCCCACTTCTCTCTCCGCTCTAGACTTCTCTTACCGTAAGTTAGATTCCGTATTCTCTCAACAATATGCTGCCTGATGGTCAGCAGCTTTGACTTGTTAAGTGTTTGATAACAGATCCGGAGTTCGCGCACGAACTTTTGAACATTGGCGGTAAAATTCCTGCCAGATGTAATATAGTCAATCACACACTGAATGTAGGGCGCGTACTGTCTTCCCCAGCCTATCTTTATGGCGATTTGATGCATTCGTCTTTTGTTCTTATGATCAACCGTTGTTTTTGTTTTACGGTTCGCATCGGCCAAAGCTCTCGCTGCGTTATACACACAACAATTGATAGACCAAAGGTCGGATTCGTTGGAACATTGTCCACGAAGCTCTTCATCCATTTCAGCCAGATCTTTAGGCTTGGGAGAAACCTGGGTGTTGATGTTTCTCCGGGTCATAAAGCATCGCTCGTCCTCTATCGGATGCCTGTCCACGACTGGTCTTGTCATCTCTCTTTCTCCGCTGCCGGCTTGTTCTGACTCTGGTAGAGTAGGCGCTCCTCTTACATAGTCCCTTTTTGGAGTACTTTAGCATGGTTTCGCAGATGTTAACGCGAAAAGTGCGATAGCTCTCGGCGTTTTTTTCACCACAGAGCATGCAGTCGTGCCATGTAATTCTCTCGTTAGGGGTTACACTCGCATCGTAGCACTCTAGCAAGTCGTGATTATGTCGCTCCGTCCACCTAAAAGCCCCAAGATTCCGCCGGCCCATTGCATTGACTCTATCTTCATTGGCTCCCCCAGCTCTAGACTGATCAGCATTGTTGGCCGACCCATTGTCGGGAGCTCTGTGCGTTCTATTGCTTTGAACCGCACTTATTACAACTATCGTTTGGTGTTATCATTGTTGTTCCCACGAGAAGCTAGGGTTCTAGACACCTCAACCAAGTGCCATTCAGATTAGGACACGGTTTTCACACCGGCGTTTGGGGGTTAATTCCTTCGAGACAAACCCTTGGACAATTGTTCGCGACTGTCTATTAATTTCTTGTAACCATATTCAGCGGAAACCCTTCGTACAGGGACCCTCTATCCGAAACCCCAGGATGCGTTCGGTGGCTTTGTCATAGGCCCTTCGGTTATATATATATATATATATATATATATATATATATATATGGTGAATTTTCGTGGGTGACTGTGGCTAGAAATATAATATAGAAGTTAGAA
>JAAAKG020188979.1:0-24902 GCA_010014905.2 Druon quercuslanigerum | reverse complement strand
AAGGATCAATATATAATAAATAAATATATATATAAATATAATATATATAATAGAATATATAAATGTAAATAAATATAATAAATATATAAAGGATAAATATTTCGAACCTGAAATTTTTTCAGCTTAAATCAAAATCAACATGTAATTAATTTGCTTTCACAAAACAGCAATTTTTCGTGGTTCAAGAATTAAGAAAAAATTGTTGTTCGTGTATAAAAAATAATAGCATATATCTTCGACATATTTAACTTTTCCAAAAAATCATTTATCTAACTCAGTTTGAAGAAAAAACATGTTTTTTTTACATTTTCCGAAAATTCGAAATCCAGCTAATTTTTTTCCTAATTTCCATTATTTGTCCACCTGTAGACAAGTTTTGTTTATTTCTCAAATTTAAAAACCTAACAGAAGCTATTAGGCGATTAAAAGATTGTTGTTTTTTTTACTTTTCCAGATACCAAACCACAAATTCACCCACAACCCGAACTATTATTATTTTTAATTTATCATATAATAATATTAACTACAGTATATTAAAGATAATGGTAAAATATATAATTCGCATAAAATGACAAAAAAGTTGCATGGAATTTAGAAAAAAGTCCCCAAAAAGTCGCATCATATTTTTCAAGGTATAATGAAAAAAGCAAAATCCTATACTGAATAATTGAAATATTAACTTTATTTGTTTAGGAATATAGAGAACACAAGTCTTATTGATTTTCAAAAAATATGCTTTGAACAATCAAAATAAACTTTAAGTTAAAACAATTTTTTAACAATATTCATTCAGCTTGTAAAATTGGATTCCTTTTAAATAAGAGGAGTTTATAATTTGCATTAATTTTTAATAAGAAATTATTAATTCTTAACGATTGACTTTGAAATTAATCAATTTTGAACGTTTTCGACTCAAAAATGACCAACTGTTAATGCTTGAAAATTGAAAAAAAGTTAAACATAGAATGCGTATTCACACAATTAAAAATTATTCAATTTCAGAAGCTATTGATTGAAAATTGTCTACTTATAAAGTTTTAATGAGAAATTATTCAATTTGTGATGATTTTAATTAAATTGTTAACAAAATTTTTGGATTTTAATTTTAATTTTAGAAGTTTCATTTTCATTAAAATGGAAAATAAGTATAACGACCTTCTGACGTTTATTATTTATTACTATTTTATAAGGCATTCTGTGATTTCATATTATTAAAATTATTTATTTATAAAGACCAGTATCACCCGTGAATTCTAATTTCATTCTCTTTATTGCAAATAATTATTTTTTTGTGATACAAAGTCCAATTTTTACAAATATGTCTACACGAGATAGGGTGCAATCGAAAATATTATTATTCTTATTATTACTATTATTACAGATTGGCTAATAAGATTATCTATATTAAATGTCACAACTGTTTATGAACAAGTTAGACTTTGTATTCCAGACATAAAATTGGAAGCGCTATCTTTAATTTTTATTTGTCACTTTTACTGTACATTTTCACCTGATTTTATTTACTGAACAAAAAAAAACTTCTTTCAAACCGAATTTTCGTAAAATTCATGATTTTTCATCCATTTTTTTTAGTGATAAACTGTATATAGAATTTAATCTAATGCAAGTGAACTCTGATACATTAAAACTTTTATATAAATTTTTGAAAATTACAGATGTGTCAAATCAAAATTTCAACAAAAAAGTTAATCTTTAATTAAGTAGATGAATTTTCAAAGAAAACAGATGAATAATGAACGAAAAATGGAATATTTAATATTTCATTCAAAAAAGATGTTTATTTTAACTAAATAAATGTAATTCATCGAAAAGAGACAAATTTTTAACAGAGTGCTTGAATCCTCCACCACAAAAGTTTAATTATTTAACGCGAAAAAATTAATTTTCTGCAAAAAAGTTAACTTTCAACCAAATACGTGAATCTTCTATCAAAAAGAATAATGTTCTACCAAACTTTCAACTTTTTGTGTTTAACGTTTAACTTTGAACCATGTAGTTGTATTTTCACGAAAAAATATTAGTTTTCAACAAAAATTATTAAATTTTTAGAATTTATTTTGGAAAAATTTAAGTAAAGTTTATCAATGTTTTTAATCCCTTCAAAATTCAAAAAATCGCTAGATATCTTTCACACTGACTCGAATTGTCCTTCAAATTATTAAAAGATTTTATGGATTTATTTTTTTACAATTTTGGAAATATTTTTTAATGTTCGATAATCTTTTTATATATTCTCTTCATTTCTTTAAATCTTATGCTAGGAATCTTTCGAAATTTTTGTTATCACCTTGAAACCTTCCAAAATTTTTGTAAAATTTCAAAAAAAAATTCGAAATCTTGAAAAAATCTATTTCGCTTTTTAAGTTTTGTGACATTTTTTTTAACTCTAAAAACTTCTAAATATTTTTTTTAAATGATTCGACTTATTTCTAAGAAAATAATATCTTATTTGTAAGAATTCTGCAAAATTAAAAATATTTCCTTCAAATCTACCAGATTTCATTTTAATAACTTAAAAAATCGTTTGGAATGTTTTGCAATCTTTTTAATTATTTTCTTAATATCGCAGAATAAAAAATAATACAAAATTTTTCAAGAAATATGAAGATACTTTATTTATTCTCTTGACACCTTTAAAAATTCTCAAAAAGATTATCAATTTTTTGTTCGAAATCTTCGAAAATCTACATTTTGTTTAAAATGAAATTATTTTTGTATCCTTTAAAAACTTCTAAATATTTTTTTAAAACTTTTTCGAATTCTTTATAAATCTTTGTAATCTTGCAAAACTCAAAAATTTACTTTTAATTATTTAAAAAACTTTTATGCAATTTTAGGAAATTATTTGAAGTGTTTTAAAATATTTAAAAGTTATTTTTTTCAGAATAAAAAGTCAATTTTAATTTTGGCTGGAATGTTAGCAAAAAATTGTGTTATCTTAAAATCTTTCAAATTCCTTAAAATAGCTTAAAAACTTTATTTCTAAATCTTCAGAAATCTATATTTTGATTTAAATTTTTGTTTTTAATATTTTCAAGTTTTAATTATTTCAGAATTTTTAGAAAACTTCTAAAGCTTTGTAATATTTTTTAAATAATTCAAATTTTTCCTAACACTTTCTTAAATCCTGCAAAATTTAAAAAGTTGCATCAGAATCAAAGCTTAAATAATAATTAATATATTCTTAGTTTTTGTCCATAATTTCATTTTTCTCCTCTCTTACAAAATGTGAAAAAGTTTACAAATTATAGTGTGTTATCAAGATGTTAAGAACAGAATTATTTTTTAATATTTAAAAACAATATAAAATGAAAATTTTATTTTATTATTTATAATGCTTAGAAAAATTCAGGAATGCATTTATTAGAATCCTTTTGTTATTTTTTAAACATTTGATTCAAAAGTTAACAACAGAATTGTTACCTTTGTTATTAAAGAATAATTTGAAATTTAAAATCTTCTAAAAAAACATTTTTTTTAGAATTAAAACTTCTTATTCGAAAAATGCTATTTACTAAATTCGAAAAAATTCAAAAGAACAAACTGATTGTCCCCTTATAAATAGAAATGATAGGGCAAAAATAACATACGGGCAATTCCTCTGATTGCAGGAAGGGCGCAATTTATCAGTCATTCTTTAAATAAAGGATGGAGAGTCAAAGGTTGGACCTGGATAAGCCCCTTTGGGATTTAAATACATTTATGGGCCGATGGCGACACTTTGCATGGGTCACAGACTTCAGGACATGTTTGGCATCAGAAAATGAGCTTCTGGCCGCTAAACAGTTATGCCAAGATTATAGGTGGGTCAAAAAAATTCAATAAAGTATTATCGTCTTCAATATTTTTCATTTACAAAAATTAACTTTCTTAAAGTAACTAACGTGTTCTTCATTTAAATAAATGAAAATTAATACTCACAGATCTGCTTTTTTATTAAGCAATATTATTAGAAAAAATAATCAAAAGTTATTTGAAAGTGGTTAAGCGGGTCTTATTTTCCAGAACAAAATCTTTTCTTTTGATTTATTACATGTATTTTATCATATCCCAAAGTTAGAGACTGATACTTTCATTATTTTAAATAATAATTAGAAAAATGTTGAATTATTATTTACGATACAGATTTACATTTCCCTGATGTATCTTGAAATTAATTAATGTATCAGCTGTCTCTAATTTTTGTAAATGATAACAGTCATAAAGGAGCATGGTATATAAAAATTTTCTTTTGGAAAAATAAGACAAATTTGATATATAATGATGCAACTATTTTGCTGCTTTTTAGAAAAAAAATTATATTAATGCTACTATTTTCCCACATTTCTTCCTGAAACAACTTTTTTCACTTTGCTTTTAAACTTATTTTCAAACTTTTTCGTTGACCCGCTAAGAATAACAAATCCGCCATCTAAAAATCGAAATTCCAAAAGCTTTTGACGAATTTCAAAGTTTCTTTTAAATTTTGAGAGACATTACAAGTTGAATTTTTAAGAGACTTCTAGGGATTTCATAAGATTTTATATGGTTTCAAAAGATTTGAACATTTTAAAAAAAATTTTAAAAGACATTAAAGATTTCAAGTTGTCGAATGCGGATTTTCAAAATATTTCTAGGGATTTTACAAGATTTAAGGGATTTAAGCAATTTTGAAGGATTTGAAAAAAATTTAATTATTGTATCTTACAAGATTTTCGAGGAATTTCATGATATTTCAAAGAATTTTCGTGTAATCTACAAAATTTCAAGAGATTTTAACATTTTTAATGAATTTCAAATGACTTCCTAAAATTTTAGAAGATTTTAAAGATTTCAAAGATTTCAATTCATAGCTTTTAGATAATTTAAAAATATTCCTCTATTTAATGTCTAATAGAAACCCATAGAAATGGACTAAAGGATATATAGAAGTATATAGAGCCACATAGAAATTTTATAAATTTTATATGGCTCTATATGGTTCTATTTTTTAAAGAAATTTTGAAAGATCTTACAGATTTCAAGACATTTTACTGGGTTTTTGTTATTATTAATATTTTTTGTTTTGCTCAAGGTGTTTTAGAAGATTTGATGGAACATAAGGCATTGTAAACGATTTCAAAGTAATTTAAAGAGATTTCTACACTTTTAAGGGGTTTCAAAGGATTTTAGGGTATTTTATAAGATTCAAAGAAATAAAAAAAATTTCAATCAAAATTCAATTGATTTTAAAATATTTTAAAAGGATTTAAAATATTTCAAGGGATTTAAAGAAATTTCAAAGGATTTCTAGAGAACTTCAGACAGTAAATTAAATAAATTAAATTTTAAGACTTCTAGGGATCTTATGCGTGATATCACAGCATTTCAAAGATTAAAAGTTTTTAAAAGAAATTTTAATTCAAGAGGTTAACATTTTTTAAAAGGAATTTCAAATGATTTCGTAAAATTTTATGAGATTCAAAAGATTTTAAAGGTTTCAAGAAATTGTATAATATGAAAGGGATTTATTGGATTTACAAAAAATTAAGCAGGATATTTCAAGAAAACTAAAAAATTTTTAAGTATTTTAAGAAATTTAAAAGGATGTTTACATTTTCTAGGATGATAGAAGGTATCAAAGGATATAAAAGATATCAAGGGATTTCAGTGAATTTCAATTTTAAAGGAATTTAAAAAATATTAAGTATTTCCAGAATTTGAACGCGTAATTTAAATATATTTTTAAGGATTTCACATTTCGTGAAGTTTCAAGGAATTTCGTAAAGTCATAGTAAAGTCAAGAATTTCGAAGATTTTAGGATATTAAAATATTCGAAAGAATTTGACGCCATTATATGGAAGATGTATATTGTAAATTTATTCTATCATTGATACTAAACTCAACTCCCGATATACGACAGGTTTCAGGTTTGGCTTGCCTTGACCTCGATCCTAAGTCGGGGAAATTGAAAGGTAAACAGACAGGGTCGCATGAATAATTTATTTCGGCCCCGCGGCTCTTCCCATCAGGAATGGCCGAAGACATCAGTTCTAGGAATATCGTTAACCGAGGGTCCTTTTATCGGGAGTTGAGTGTACTTTTAATTTCTCAAATGAGTCCAAGGCCTGATATGGCCTTGATTTCTTAAAAAAAAAAGTTAATTGGAAAAAAGATGTGATATAAACAGAATGAAAGTTGAACTAGAGTTCACCTTCGTTGCGGATGAAATGGACAATGAAACTTTGTTCGCAGTGGCGCATCTAATCTGACAATTGTTCCGCTACGTTGTGCACAATGTGATACCTCGATAGATATCATTCACTCGCATAAAATTGGAGGGTCTAGTTTTTGTATCATATGAGCTTAAATTAACTAGCAATTTATTTACCTTTGTGGTTAAGTAAAAAGCATTTAGACATTCAACATTCATGTTGGATGTGGAAAAAAGTATGTAATAAATTTTAGTGACAAAGGTTATACAGAATTTTATAAAGGATCTTCCACAAATTGCTGAAGACTAGGGGGGGGGGGGGGATTGGAAGATATTACGTCAAAACAATTTTAACTAAAAAACAGATAAATTGTCAAGTAAGAAGATTAATTTTCTACCAAGAAAACCGAATTTTCAATAAAGTACGAAGAAAATACCAAGAAAATTGATTTTCGACCAAAAAAATGAATGTTCAGCTCAATAATTAAGTATTGAACTCAAGAAGGTAAATTTTGAATCAAAAATATAATAAATAAAAAAATTTTAAAGTTATCTTTTTAACTAAAAATTAGGATTTTTTATTAAAAAAGATAAAGTTTCAACTATTGAGATTACTTTTCATAAAAAAGACGAATTTTCAACAAAATGCATGAATTTCCAATTAAGTAGTCGAATTTTTAATCAACGAATGTAAATTTTCAAAATAAAATAGAATATTTAAATTATACTTAAGTTTTAAATCAAAGAAAATAAATTTTAACTAATTAGTTCCACTTTCCTACAACAGAGGAATTTTCAAACAAAAAAGTTGAATTTTTTAACTAAAAAATACGAATATTCATTACAAAAATGGTCAAAATTTACTTGAAAAAGTTAATTTTAAATTTAAAAAATGAATTTTTAACCAAATATTTACATTTTCCACAAAAAAGGAATTATCATTTAACAATAAATAAATTTTTTAACCAAACAGACGAATATTCAACCAATAAGAGTAAATTCCTACAAAAAAGTGAATTTTTGAATGAATAGTTGAATGATCAACAAAAAAGAATAACATTATACTCAAAAAAGACAAATTTTTAAAGAAATACATACATGAATTTCAGAAAAAAATTTATCCAAAAATAGAATAGTTAAATTTTCAGTTAAAAAAACGAAAGAAAGAAATTTGAAACGAAAAAGACGAATTTTTCTCAGAATACGTGAATTATTAACCAAGTAGTTTGATTTCAACAAAAAATAGAATAGTAAATTATTTAATTTTCAAACAAATAAGGTAAATGAAATGCTTGAAATGATTGAAAAAATATACATTATCGACAGCAGTAGTATAATTTTAACTTAAAAAGATACATATTCAACAAAAAATGAAATACTCAGTATTTCAGGCAAAAAAATTATTAAAAAAATAAATAAAAAACAAATTATCAATAAAACAGTTAAATTTTTTAAGAAAAAAAGTTTTAAAAAACTATTAAATTTGTAACGAAATAAATAAAGTTTCTACGAAAAAGACGAATTTTTAATAAAATACATGAATTTTTAACTAAAAAGATAAATTATGAAACAAAAGTATAATAGTTACTTTTTCGGTAAAAAAATTCATTTTTAGCCATATAAAATTAATTTTCAACAAAAATAATACATTTTTCAGCAATAAGAATATTCTACCTATTCTTAACACTTCAATTTTAAAACAAACATGGAATAGTTAAATTTTCATTTAAATTAATTAATTTTCAACAAAAAACAAAAAAACGGATTTTGTATTGAAATGTTGAATCATAAACCAAAAAAATATATGTTTGATAAAGTAATTCCACTTTCAATTAACTAGTTACATTTTCAAACAGAGAAAATTAATTTTCAACAAAAAATGGATTAGTCTGTATTTGAACAAATTTTTTTAAAAATTTCTTCAGTAAATGTTTAATCGTAAGATGAATTTTTAACCAAATAAATACTAAAATCATACGTTTATAAGACTTAATTGGTCGTGACCAGTTTGTTTTCTAAATTCAATTGCATTAGGGTTTCACTTCTATTTCATTAACACAATTTATATGGACATATGTTCATTCCCTAAATTTATAAAATCTTTGATGGATTTTGTGCGGGGGGGGGGGGGGCAGAGAAAATCTGACTGTATCTTACATGGGGGAGGGGGGGGGGGGGAAATTTAAGAAAATCCTTTTTTTTTGTGTTTTGTGGATTACCCCTAAATTTCAACTTCAGTTTTTCGAGCATTTGTTGACTCTTTCATATTTCCCCAACATTCCCTTTTTAAACCACTTTACAATTTTAAAATTCCATAATTTTTCAATTTATCAGAAGAATAAAATTTTCTTTTTTTGCGTCTGGGGAAATTTTAATTTATAAATAAATATAGGAAGACCCTAATGATTACGACATCTTCCAGACCAATAGTTTGAAACTTATTTCAAAATCGAATCGATTACGTTTTGGAAACACGGCTGGTTTCTCTCATCAAATCTTAAAACAGTTTAAAAACATTCCCTGCAACTTGTAGAAAAAATATCTTTTGACTTTTATCACAGTTTTTAACATTAGTTTCACGACATAAATACAAAATACATACTCGATTCCGAAACATAATCGATTCGATTTTCAAATAAATTTCAAACTATTAGTCTGTAAGATGTCGTAATTATTAGGGTTCTTCGTATATTTATTTATAAATCCTAGCTTTCCAGAATTCCCTGAGCCGTATCAACCCTGTTTTAAAATTTCCGAAGTTGCAGCGATATGAGTATTATTTTTTTATTTCATAAAAATTAAACAAACCCAGTCTAGTCTGTTAAGTGGTCTAGGAGGATGATGAATGTCCGCTCTAAACACCAAAAAGCGACACCGTAGAACTGTAGGATTTTCATAATAACGAGGTTACTCTGTATTTTAGGAATGGCGAAGAGCCAATAGGTACAAGCAGGGAGCAGATAATATATGCAAAAAAATTATACGAGTCTGCCTTCCACCCAGACTCTGGTGACTTGCAAAATGTCTTTGGAAGAATGTCCTTCCAGGTTCCGGGAGGCATGGCGATTACGGGTGCCATGTTGCAGTTTTACAGGTAATTTTTTCTTTTCTTTTTTTGCATAAGAAATTTATAGCTCAGGGCCAAATCTGGAAGACCTAGTTTCGAAATTTCAACAAGACTTTACACGACTCACACTTATTTCCGTTTTTACGTGTCATCAGGACCACGACGGCTGTTGTCTTTTGGCAATGGGTCAATCAGTCGTTCAATGCACTGGTAAATTACACCAACAGGAATGCGAATAGCCCTGTTTCTACTACTCAACTGGGATTGGCTTATGTTAGTGCTACGTCGGCTGCAATGTTTACGGCCATAGGATGTAAATCCTTCTGGGGAAAAAGAGCAAATCCCCTTTTGGCTGTAAGTTTTGATGATTTCAAAGACATTTTTATAGAGGGAGTCTACTCAAATCCTGAAAGAAAAGTCACAGAACAGAGTCATTTTAATATTTCGAATCATTTAAAATAATGAGCTCGAAATAATTATACAGTTTTGATAGTTTATTGTAAACAATGTTTTTTTTAGTTTTTAAGGACTAGATTATTGTTATGTTTAATTTAGAAAACTTTGAAAACTTATATTTCCAGATATTCCGTAATATTTATGCGTAATTGATTAATTTAATAAAACTAAAAACCTAAAAATTAATTTCTTGAATTTGTCTCTAAGTCTCCAAGTAGTTGAATTTTAACTAGATAAGATCAATTTTCAAACAAAAAGTTCAATTTTGATCTAAAAAAGATCAGTCTTCAACCTAAACTGGAATAGTTAAATTTTCAGTTTAAATAATTAATTTTCAGCAACTAAAAACAAATATACAACCAAAAGCATGCATTTTTAACAAAAGAGTTTAACTTTCATTATATAATTTTATTTCTAATGAAAAAGCTCAATTTTTAAATGAAATGATAAATGGTTAACTGCACTACTTCAATTTTCAACGAAAAAGATGAATTTTCTACCAAAAAATACCATTTCTCAACAAAATACAACAAATTTTCAACGAAACAGGTTGAATTTCAAAAGTGGAATCGTTAAATTTTCAGTAAAAAAATTAATTTTCGACAAAAAAAAAAAGAATTTTCAACAAAATAGTTCAGTTTTCAATCAATATGATAAATTTTCAACTAAAATGATGAATCTTTGATTAGAATACTCATAATTTAAACCAAAAATATGAATTTTCACCTAAAGTAGTGGATTTTTTCGAAGAAAAAGAGATAAATTTTCAAATAAAATACTGAATGTTTAACTGGAATATCTCAATTTCCAACGAAAAAGATAAATTTTCAAACAAGATGATAAATTTGTTACTAAAAATGAAATAGACATAATTAAAATCCAATATTCTTGGTTGTTAAATTTATCTTTTTGCTTTAAAATTCAACACTTTGTTTGCAATTTTTTATCTGTCTTGACTGAAAAATCTTTCTTGGCTGAAATATCAACAACTATATTTTTCCTTAATAATTTATCTTTTTGGGAATAAATATTTAATTACTTGGTTGAAATTTAAACTTTTTTGATAAACATTTTTTTTTGCTTAAGATTCATCATTTAAATTGAAAAAATCGTCACATTGATTAAAAAAGCTAGTTTATTCAAAAAAATTTTTTTTTACAGAAAAATAATTTTTTTACTGAAAATTTAACTATTTAATTTTTTTGTAGAAATTAATTTTCTTGATAGAAAATTCATCAATTTATTTGAAAATAAAGCTATTTTTTAAAGATTTTTTCTTGTTGAAAATTGTTTTTTTTTTAACCTAAAATTTAGCTATTGTCTGTTTTTTATAGAAATTAATTTTCTTGGTTCAAAATTTATTTTTTTGTTGCTGAAAATTCTTTCTTTGTTTCAAAGTTCATTTTTTGTGTTGATGAAAATTCTTTCTTTGTTTCAAAATTCAACTTTTTCAGTAAAATATTCTTTGTTTTAGTTCAGAATTTACCTTTTTAGATAAAAATTTAAATATATGTTTAGAACTTTGTTCTTCTTAGTTGAAATTTTAACTATTTCGCTGAAAATTCATGTATTTTGTTGAAAAATTGTCTTAAAAATCGTCTTAAAGAAAATTAATATTCTGGTTTGAAATTTTTTTTAATACTATTTGGTTGACAGTTAAACTGTTCGGCTAATTTTTTTAATGTTATCAAATTCCAATTAAAGATTCATCAATGTAGTTAAAAATTTATCGCTTTGGCTGCAAATTATTTTTTGTTTGTTTGATGAAAATTTTTTTTTTAACTGAAAATTTAACTGTTCCTTGTTTGGTTTAAAACTATTTTTTTTTATATGAAGATTGAACTATTTAGTTGACAATTCATGTGTTTTGTTGAAAAAATCGTCTTTTTTGGTAGAAAATTAATCTTTTCGGTAGAAAATTCAACTATTCGGTTCAAAATTCACCTATCTTGTTAAAAACTCAATTTTTTGGTAGAAACTAATCTTCTTGGTTAAAAATTCATTTTTTTCGTTAAAATTTGACCTATTTCAGTTAAAGATTCATTATTTTAGTTAAGATTTTATCTTTTTGGCCTATAGTTCAACTATATGTTTGGAAGTTGGTTGTTCTTAGTTGAAAAATTAACTATTTCGCTGAAAATTCATGTATTTTGTTGAAAAATCGTCTTTTTTGGTAGAAAATCACCCTTTTGCTAGTTTTTAAAATTTCGTCTAGTCCAATTAAAGATTCATCAATCTAGTTAAAAATTTATTACTTTGGTTAAAAATTATTCTTTATTTAATTGATGATAAAATTTTTTTAAATTGAAAATTAATCTGTTCCATGCTTGGTTGAAAATTAATATTTCTTAGATGAAAATTCAACTATTTGGTTAAAAATTAATTTTTTTAGTTGAAAAATTAATTTTTTTGTTGAGAATTCATGTATGTTGAAAAAATCTTTGTTTTTTTTTTGTAGGAAATTTAACTTTTTGGTAGAAAATTCAACTTATTTTTTTTTTAATTTTTTTTTGTTTCACGAAAAATTTTTTTTTTTAACTGAAAACTTAACATCTATGTATGGTTAAAAACTAATCTTTCCTAGATGGAAATTCAACTATTTGGTTTAGAATTTATTTTTTTTTTTTTTGGAAAAATCGTTTTTTGTAAAAAATTATTCTTCTGGGTAGAAAATTCAACTAGTTAGTTAAAAATTCATGTGTATTGTTAAAAACTCAATATTTTAAACTTGAAAGTTTTTTAATATCGATTAATTAATCGATCTTGTAATATAAGTTATCAAAGCTTTCTTAAGTAAACATCTTAATTGGATTATAGTAACAGAAAAAAACATAATAAACTTGCGAAACTGTATACATATTCAGAGCCGATTTTATTGAAAAATGCAAAATATTTTAGTGGCTCCGTACTATAAAAAAGTATACCTGAAATAAACCTTGAATTGCCCAGGAATTTCTTTCCAGGATTTGAGGAGACATCCTGGTGCCATTTATCTCGAGATCACGGTACTTTAAATTTCCGTACGAATTACATTTTTGGCTCTAAAATTCTTGTTTAGAGATACGTTCCCTTTGCTGCTGTGGCTGCTGCAAATTTTGCCAACATCCCCTTGATGAGACAAAACGAGATAACTGGTGGCATAGAGTTAACGGACGAAGAGGGTAAAAAGCTGACCGTCTCGAAGGTGAGAATAAATCCTACATTCATTAGTCGCATCCAAAATTTCGATCAATCAACGACATTCATGGTATTCCCTATCATGTAGATGGATCGTGGTTGATCGAGCAAACACTTTCAGATTGCAGCTGTGAAGGGCATCAGTCAAGTTGTGTTTTCAAGGATCGTCATGTGCGCTCCTGGAATGTGTAAGTACTCATCACACAGCACACAGGACCAAGAAATGACCGGGAATTTTTTAAGCCCTGAAAAACCGGGAAATGACACTGAATTTATTATTTGACCGGGAACTTCACAAATTTTGGCAGAAAAATCTGTCCCAATTTCGGTTTTAACCATTTTTTAAATAATTTAATTGAATTTTTATTTTCTTTAATTATGAAACCATTCCGTTTTTAATACATAACTCGAAAATATTTTACTTAAAAAAATTTTCCATTCTGGATTTACATTTTGAAGCGAGCTTTTTTAATTTAAATAATTTTTTAATGAGGGTTTGGAAGAACTTAATAATTTAAAATTAAAAGCGTTTGAAATGAGAATTTTTGATAAAAAAATATTTTAATGTGATAAAATGTAAATATAAATTCATTCATTATTGAAAAAAAATTAGAACTGTCTTTCAAGTATCAAAAGGTAAACAATAATTGATTTGTTAAGACGATTCTAAATCCGTTAAAAATTTAAGAATTTTCAGAGTTCAGCGTTAAAATTAAACTGGTTCAATGTTTGAAATAGAAAGCCTTGAATCGTTTAAATTTCAAGAAATGAATAATTTGTTCGTGAAATTATTGAATTTTGAGGTATAAGCAACAATTAAACCCTTATTATTTGTAGAAAAATTCGATTAATTTTTAGAGATATTTAGAGTTTTTAGGAAAAAAATTGATTTTAAACTTGAAATGATTTTAAATAATTTAAACGAAGTGTATGTTCCGACAAAATTTAGTTATCCGTACCGTATTTCCGCTGCAAATTGCCATAGAGTAATCTAAAACATGTAAATTTTGCACGTTTTGAACAAAACATGTATAAGCTTTTTACGAATTGTGAAAGGTTTCAAAAAAATTACAATATTTTCTCAAGATTTCTAGCAAAATTGAAAATGATTTTTTATTTTGAAAAATTATTTGAAATTCGAATCATTTTAAAAGAGTAAAAGTCATGAGAAAGTTTTAATCACAATTTTACCTTCGAAATAATTTAAAACAGCATGTAGGTTTTTCAAGAGTTTGAAATAAAATTTTGAAGCTTTTTAAGGATATCTAAACTATTTAAAATAAAATTCATTCAACTTCTTATGTAAAAATTGTTTAGATAAAAAAAAATTATCCGTTCATGTTTAAATGTTTTTAACTTAAAATTGGTTAAAATACTTTAATTTTTAATTAATGGGTTGATTCTTCAAATTATACATTTAGAGTATTGAAAATGATAACATGGATTTATATTTTTGGAACTGACTATATGAATCTTTGAACTCCACAATTTATAAAAGTTTTTAATTTAACAGTTTAAATGTGTTTAATTAATTTTTTTCAATTGAAAAATGTTAGTTCTTTCCACTTTATAGGTGTAAGTTATTGATGATTCGAATGCGAAAATTTTAAATAAAAAAACGTTAAAGTTCATTCATTCAAATGGAAAAATGGTGAAAAGTGCAATTGCTTGGCTGAAAATTAATCTTCTTTGGTTGAGAAATCAACTATTTATTGAAAATTAATATGTTTTATTTAATTCAATTGCTTTTGATTACAAATTAAAATATGTTTTCTTTTTAATATTACATTTTTTCATGAAAGTTCATATTTTTGATTGAAAATTAAACTATTTCTTTAAAAAGAAACATTTTTTTTAATTCAGCTCTTTTTGGTTGGAAGTTTAATTATTTTGATGAAAACGGTATTTTTAAATTGAAAATGTGATTCTACTTGGGTAAATGTAACGTTCACATTTTTTTATAGAAAATTGATCTTTTTTGTTCGAAACTCGTGTTTTTCGGTAGAGCAATATTCTTCTTGGTCTAAAATTTCTTCTAGCTTGAAAGTTCAGCAATTTAAATAAACTTTTTTTTTAATTTTTGACTGAAAAATCTGCTTTTGTTAAAAATTTGGCTCCTTGATTGAAAAATTCATTATTTTATTTAAAAGTTCATCTCCTTAGTTAAAAATGTGTCTTCTTTAGTTGAAAATTCAACTATTTATTTGAAAATTCATGTATTTTGTTCAAAATTTGTCTCTTTTGGCACAATATTAATCTTTTTTGTCAAAAATTTGTAATTTTGGTTTTAAAACTCATCTATTTTGATAGAAATTTCATCTTTTTTTGTTGCTAAAAACGTAACCATTACATTTTTGTTCAGAACTTACGTTTGTTGGTTGACAATTTAAATGTTCGTTTAAAATTTAATTATATTAAATTTTAAAAAGCTTTGAAAAGTTTAAAAAGATTTCATAAGATTCACAGGACTTGACATATTTTAGGGTATTTTAAAAGATCCTAAGGAATTTTTAATAGATATCAATAATTCGAAGGTATTCCTAATAATTTATAAAATCATAGGTTATTTTTAAATCTTCCAAAAAATTGTCAAGAGCTTGAAAAACTTGTGAAGGTTAAAGGATTTAAAAAATTTTATTAGCGATTTCTCTGGATTTGATAATATTTTAATGGTTTTTGAAGAACGAGTTCACAAAAATTGACGGATCTCGTAGGATTTTAAATATTTTCAAATATTTCCAAGTATTGCTTAAAATTTTCAAGACTGTTAAAAGAAAAAAGATAAATTATTTCAATTTTAGAGCATTTTTTTTAAATTCAAAGGGATTTTTGAAGTTTTACATTTTACATTACAAGAGATTAAAAAAAATGTTAAGGGATTTGCAAGAATTTAAAGAATTTTAAGGAATTTGAAAGTTGTAAAGAATTTCCTACAATTTCAGAACATATGGAACAATTTTATAGGACTTATAAGGTTTTTAAATATTTAAAAACATTCCAAAAGAATTTGATAAAATTTCCGAGGATTTCAATGACGGATTCCTTGAGTTTCAAATATTTGAAAAGATTTTCGAATATTTTTTAAAGTGTCTGAATTTTTATAAATTCACTCAATTCTATTCAATTCAATTGATTTTTTCTTAGTTTTTTAAAAATTTAATTTGAAGTCTTTTTAATACACCTTGATTTCTTAGAAATTTCATAAAATTCTTTTCAATTCCCTTGAATTTTTTATAGTGATTTCCAACTTACTGAATTCAATGCAATTCTTCATATTTTTGAACTGTTTTTAATTCATTTGAATTTTTAGGAATTTCATCGAATTCTTCTCATTTCTCTTAAACCCCTCTAAATTGACTTCAATTTTACTGAAATCAATGGAATTTTTAAAATTTTTTCCCAAATCATTTCAATTTAACTTGAATTGTTTTGGTTTTTTATAAATATATCCTAAAATCGTTTAAATGCTCCTTGAATTTTTATAAATTTCAACGAATTCTTCTCATCTTCCTTAAATTCCTCTAAATTCACTTTATTTTTATTGAAATCAATGGAATTTTTTATTTTTTTCTATTCATTTTCCTCTCAACTCAAATTGAATTGTCTTATGAATCGAATTACTTTCAATTCTTTGAAATTTAAAAGAACATTTGTCAAATTATTAAAGCATATTTGTCATGTAATTTTGAAAATTATGCTTCGCAAATACTCTCAAAAAACTCTCCTACCATTATTTTTTATCAAAACCCTGATTTATTATCAGTTTGGCTCATAATTTAAAAAAATTGATTTTTGTTTTTTTAAGCGCTTGTTTAAATTACTGTATGTATATATTTTTTATTCATTTCAATAAAAAAAAATTCTGTATTCCAATTCTTTATCTAGTGATCCTGCCACCTATCATGGAAAGACTGGAAAGGCAAGATTGGATGAAAAAAATAAAAGTGCTGCACGGACCAATGCAAGTGATGGGGGTTGGCTTCTTGTAAGTATTCATGATAATAAATATTTCTGGTTAGAGTACAAGAAGATTCAAAATATCTCGCGAGAGATAAAAATAAGTTATCTGTTTTAAAAAAGGTTGGAGAGACGAATTTTTCAGAGATTGTCTTATCAAAGGCTTTCGAGCGACATTATAAGCCTAAAATAGTAGATAAAGTGACCAAAAGTTGTATTCGGAAATGCTTTTCTGGAATACAGAATAACATATTTAAAATTTTAGATTTTATATCATAGAGTTTTGAAAACTATTAATTTGTAATTCATGAAGTCGAACAAATTAAAATATTTTTCACTTATAAATGTTTAAATTTTTGAAGATAGAGTTGCTAAGTTTTTAAATTAGTAAATTTAAAGGTTTTTAAATTTGAAATTGTTCAATTTTGAGTATTTTAATTGGTTCAATTACCAATTTTAATGTAAATTTTTAAATCTTGGAGATTTAATGCAAAATTGTTTATTTTCAAATGCTATCAATTTAAATTTAAAATCGTTTAAGAATTAAGCCGCTGACTGAGAATCAATATTATTTTGAATTATTTAAATTTTAAATTTGTTCAATTTCAAAGGCCTTCAATTTGTAATTTTGTAAGTTGAGTGCTTCAAAAAGGCATTAGGCATTGAGGAAATTTTCAAATTTAGAATGCGGATTTGAAATTAGATTTAAAACTCTCTTTAAGTTTTATAATTGGAAATAAAAATTTATGGTTCCAATATTTTAAATTATGTTTGCAATTTTAAATTCAATATGGTTTAATTTAAAATGATTTCAATTTAAATTATTCAACTTTAAAAAGTAGACATTTGAAATTGTGCATAGTTATTGCTAAGTCTTTTAATTAAAAATTTTTTAAGTTTGAGTGCTTAAAAAAACATTTTTTTTCATCAATTAAGGCATTCAGAAAAATTACTAATTTAGAATCATGTGAATTTGAAATTACTATATCAAGGACGTTTTCAATTTAAATTAATGCATCTTTAGATTCTTCTAATTTGGAATAGAATTTTATTTTTCGGATTGCGTTAAATTATGCTTTCAATTTTCAATTTAAAATGGTTCAATTTAAAATGATTTTGATTAAAAGTTATTTAATTTTAAACGATTTTTAGTTAAAAATCGTTTAGGCTTAAACGGTGTTAATTTAAAATCGTCCAATGTCAAATTTGTCTAATTTGAGTACTTCAAAAACTTGTTTTTTTTTTCATCTATGAAAGCGTAATTTCTAAATTATTAGATTTGGAACTTTTTTAATTTAAATTGATTCTTCTAGTAAGTCTTGTAATATGAAATAAAATTGTATATTCCAGAATATGCTAAATTATGCTTTCAATTTTAAATAGTTCAATTTAAAATGCTTGAAATTTTCAATGATCAATTTTCAATAGTAGACATTTTAAATTGTGCATCTTTGAAGGAATTAATTTAAAAGGATTTTTTTTTTGTTAATTTGAATTTGAACTCTCCAATTTTTCAATATGAATATGAAATTATTTGATTAAAATAGATTCAATTTAAGATTGTTTAATTTAAAATAATTTTTAGTTTGGCATTATTTAAGCTTTAACGCTTTTAATCCAAAAAAGTTCAATTAAAAGTCCTTTCGATTAAAAATTGTATCATGTGGAAGGTCTCAAACTTATTCAAATTTGTTGGTTATTATTCAGGTTTTTAATTTAAAATTTTCTCACTTTGAGTGCTTCAAAAACTAGAATATTTTCATATAATATAATATAATAATTTATAAATTATTAGATTTGGAATGATTTTAACTTAAATTGATCCTTCTATTAAGTCTTCTAATTTGAAATAAAATTTTATAGTCCCGAATGTGCTAAATTAGGCTTTCAATTTTAAATTCGAAATAGTTTAATTTAAAATGCTTTCAATTTTAAATATTTAATTTTGAATTCTAGACAGTTGAAATTGTGCATCTATGAATGATTTAAAATTAAACACTCTTAATTCAAAATCGTTCAATTAAAAATCTGTTCCGTTAAAAATGGTACAATTTCGATGCATTCAAACTTAATAACATTTTTTTATTGTTTAAATTATTACTAAGGCTTTTAATTTTAACTAGAATAATATTCTTTTTATGAACAATTTTGACATTTTTCATGAAAAATTTGTCTATTTTCTATGCAAAAACATTTGGAATATTTCATTAAGTTTTAGAATTTTGTATTTTAATGCTTTAAATTAAAAAGCAAACAAAAGATGTGTCAGGCAAGGGTAAAAAATTCTATATTCCTTGAAAAACAATTTTTTTTAATTTAGAAGGAAATTATTATTAAAAGTAGAAAAGAAAGTGTTCACAGGTTTCTACCCGGAATTTTTAATTAATAAAAATTATAATTACTGTTTCAGCCTTCTTTTTATGGTTCCGACAGCGTGTGCTTTGTTCCCACAAAGATGGTAAGTAAAAAATACTTATTACGTGCCCATTATTTTCCCTATTGCTTGAATAATACGGAAAAAAATATTTAAAAACAAAGACATAAAGTCTCTTGAGAATTTCATAATGAAAAACTTATAAATTTTGTATGTGAAGTTCCCTCAGTTTAAACTTTCTTGTTTATCATCACATATAAAGATTTATAATCGAATTGTAAAATTGTTTAATTATGTAAAATTGTGTAACAAAATTGCACAAGGTTCCAAAAGAAGTATGTTTCTAAAAATTAGTTTATTTTATATTTTGCAGCTCCATATCATCAAATACTTTGAAGAAATGGGAGCCCGAAAATTATGAGCTTCTTAAGAAAAATTGCGAAGGAAAAGAAATTCCCGAATACCTCTACTTCAACAAAGGACTCTAAAACCCATGAAGTAACAAAGCGTAAAAATATTACGAAATTGAATTAAATGTGCAGATCTGAAACCTATAGATATAGGGAAAATATCAAATCTGTTTTGATGCTGCGATTTTAGTCTTCCAAAAAATTGCTATCAGTCTGATAACTGAAGCATAAGCTAATTCTAAATAGTAACTTAAATGCCAATAATAGAAAAAAAGATAAAACTTAAACTGACTCTGCTTGTAATACTAATTTCAATAAGTCTTTCTGACCTTTTTTTAAGAGTCTTAGGAGCTTTTGAAAAACTACGTCATGCTTTTCTGAATAATTTTCTACCCCTCTTCTTCTTTGAGAATTTTTTCTTCGATTTCATGTGATAAACAACTCAAACAAAAAAGCACAACAAAAAATGGAAAAAATAATATTTTAACAGACTTCAGGGCCCAAAATCCTAGATCTCAAAACAAGGAAAGAAGGGTGATTTTTCATCATAAAAATGAATACTAGGGGAACAAGTTCTTTTCAAACAAGTAATGTATAGGTAAAAAAAGTTGAGTTTTCAAGCCAAAAAGAAGAATTTTCAAAATAGCTGAATAAATAAAGATTAATTCTCAAAGAAAAGTATAACAGTTGATATTTAAAAAAAAAACATTTTAATTTTCAATAAATAAAAATTAGTCGAATTTAACCAAAAAGGTGAATTTAAAAAATCTAACAGTTGATATATATAACCAACTAAAATAAAATTAAATAGTTACACTAAAAGAGAAAAAATGTATTTTAAATAAAAAAAAAACAATTTTTATAAAAATAGATAAATTTTCAACTGAAGAAATGGGTCTTCAACCACTAAAGTTAATTTTTAACGAAGTAGTTCAACTTGCTTCCAACTATTTAAATTTTCAACTAAATTTCTTTTTTTTAATGTTAAGTAAAAAAGTCGAATTTAACCGAAAAGATAAAATAACAAAATAATCTAACAATTGATATTTCAACCAAACAAGGTCAAATGTCTAACAAATGAGATGAATTTTTAAACAGGAAAGCTTTTTCAGTCAAGAGAGAAGAAAAATTTCAACGAAATTGTTGAATTTTTAACTCAGAACGACCAATTAAAAAAAATAGTTCCACTTCAAGTGGAATTTTCATGTATTTTTAAACAAAAATGAAACAATTTTCATCAAAAAAGATAAATTTTTAACAAAGGAGATGAATCTTCAACTAATAAAATTAACTTTTAACAAAATAGTTCAAAACCATCTTAATAAATTTTCCACTAAAAAAAGGTGTTAATTTTAAGTAAAAAAGTCGAATTTAACCAAAAAGATGACTTTACAAAAAAATCTAACACTTGATATTTCAATGAAAAAAGATTTTGATACAAAAAGATCAAATTTCTAACAAAAGAGATCAATTTTTAAGCAGAAATAAATAATCTGTCAAGAGAGAAAAAAAAGCAATCAAATTGTTGCATTTTCAAACAAAAAATTGGAATTCTCTAGAAAACAGTTTAATTTAAAACAAAAAAAGTTAATATTCAATCGAATATTTGAATTAAAAAAAAAGAATAGAAATTTCAATCCAAAAAGACGATTTTTCAAGCTAGCAGTTGAATCTTCAATGCAGAAGAGCTGAATTGTCAACCAAAAAAATTATTTTTTGCAAAATAGTTAAATCCTGGACTGAACAGTATCATTTTTTCACAAAAAAAAGATTCCTTCTGAACCAAACATATAATAGTGCACTTTTTAATTGATGATATATTAATATTTATTATATTAACTATATTTTTCATATGTGACGTAGTTTTAAAACGGCCCCTTATCGCGTAAGTTATTTTAAAGAGGCGTAATTAGTACTTAATTTGATATACTAGTTTTATTTAATTTTTAATTTGAAAAATCTAAAAAATACTCAACTACATTTAGTTTTTACACATCAAGATTCTTTTTAATTCTTTTAGATGACAATAATTAAAAATGTACAAGATGCTTCTTCTTATTGATATATAACATTATAAAACATTATAAACATGTTAATTCCGAGTCTTTGCTCAGTAAAGTTCCCAGTAACTTCTGTTTTGATTGTTATTAAAACTATGTAATAAGGGTCGACTGAAAAATCACGAAAAAAAATTCCCGAATAATAAAATTCTCAACAAAAAATTGCCGAATTATAAAATATCCGAACTAGAAAATTCCTGAATTTAAACAATGATTTTTTAAAAATAAATATTACGCATTAAAAATACATGTATCAAATATTTTTTAAAAAAATTATTATTTTTAATGTTTAAAGTTTCTAAAATAATTGTTGTAATTTAAAATAATAATTGAACAAAATATTTCTGGATAAAATTTGTTTTCAATTATAGATATTTTAAATCAATAAAATGATTTAAATCATTAATCATTAAAAATAAATTTTTTTATAAAATATTTGATTATTCAGACTAACTGCTGAAATATGAAAACCGGGAATTGACAATGAATTTATTTTTTGACCGGCATTTTCTAATTTAGTAATATTATTAATCAGAAATTTTATTATTTGTAAATTTTATCTTTCGGGAAATTTGTCAATTCGGGAATCTTACAGTATCGGCAATTTTATTTTTCAGAATTTTTCAGTCTTCCTTGTTATAAATATGGTTGTGCAAATGATGCATATCATGATTAATCCTGCAATAGTATCAAAAGAAGTAATCGACAATTTTGCAAATAGAATTCCTGAACATGCTACAATATTGTATTTTAGTATCGGATAAATAAAATTTGTGAGGTACTGAAAAAGTGTGAATTTTAATTGAAGATTCCTATTACATCTAAACAAGTTAGATTATAATTTAAGCCTCTGAACTTACAATTACAGATTATATTTTTCTTATATATTGTGCCTCTCGTGCGTGGATTGAGGTGGTTGTGGCACGTAACCAATTCGTTCTTGAATTTCATTTTGCGACATTTTTCCAGCCCAGGATGAAGGATTGAATCCTCCTGGTCGATCGGTGTCTTTTTTGGCTTCTCGTTCCTTCTTCTGTTGATCGTATTCTGCTAGATCATCGACACGAAGATCTATTCTTGTGGGGCTTCGACGAAGCATGATTCTGCAAAAAATTAATTAATTATTTAAATTTTTTCAAAAGAAATCTGTATTATCAACGAATAGCAGAAATTCTTATAATGTCTTTTCAGACTAGATTGAGTTTTTTGGTTGTTGAAATTTTTGAGCTTAGCTCCACTGGGAATCGAACTACTAGAGAGATCGAAAGAAGAATCCTTTTTCAGAAATACACGCTTTATTTTGCCAGGTGTTATAAGTCAAATTTTTTAAGGGTTATGTATTTTTCAGAGAATAGCTGAAATTCTTAACGTATTTTCAGACTAGAAAGAACAGGGTGTCTATTCAAATCCAGGAAAAAAAATTGGCTGGTAGTTCCAGATTTTTTTCGGGTATCTCAAGTTTTTTCGAGATATAGTTTTTCATATTACGGAGTCATTCAAATATTTCGCATTTAAAAAAAGACTCGGAATATATATACAGTATCGCCAGTTTATTAAAAAAAAATTTTTTTCTCAATCACCAGAGATTCAATTAATATATTTTATTTAAAAAGCTTTGACAAATTATATTACAAGATATTCTTAAATATATAAGCACTATCCATTCATGAAATAATTAAATAATACTAAAACATAATTAATCATTTCTTGAAATTGACTCTTAAAATACCTACATGTATTTGAGAAACACTTCAAACAAACTTTTATTTTATCTTCTTATATTTAAACTTCAGAGCATACTTACGTAAAATCATTGTAGGTGGAATTTTAAGTTAGAGCAAATAATTACTGACCGATTAAAAAACTTTTTTCAACTGAACACTTTTTAAATTACATGTTAAACTGTTCAGATTAAATTTTTTTTTATAAATCTGAAGAGAAAGAAATTTATCATCTTGGAACATTTTTAAATCTTTAAAAAGCTTCCAAATTTTGTTTCATAATCTTAAAAAATCTTCATTTTGTCAATAATGTTTTGAAATTTTTCTAATTTTAAATTATTTTTGAATTTTTTTTTAACTTCCAAATATCCTTTAAAATGATTAACAAATTTCCTAAAATGTTTTAAGAAACCTGAAAAATAAAAAAATGGCTTTAAAATCTTCTAGATTGTTTTTTGAGAGTTTTGGCAATCTTTTTAAATATTTTCAAGTTTTAAATTAAGTTTAAATCTTTTCAGAACTTTTAATTATCTCTCGAAGTTACTTGAATTTTTGATATAATAATCATTGTTAAACTGTTTTTTATACATAATAATTCAAAAATTTGATTCTATTTAATAAACAGTCAAATATTGCTTAATATTAAAAATGGTTCCTTTTCTTAATTAAAAAACTTTTAATTGAAAGAGTTAAAAATCAAATTTCGAAACTTCCTGTAAAATGATTTTTAATTGATTTTTTTATAGTCGTACAGTTTAATTTGAAAAATCATTAATTAGTTTATATTTACAGTTGATCAAATAAAAATGTTCTTTATGAACAAAAAGTTGCCAAATGCTTTAAATTTTTAAATTTTTAAGATTTTAAGTCTTCAAAATTTTATTTTTAAATTCTTTAAATTGAAAACGTACGCCTAAAACTGAAGTCCTAAAATGATAAATGTTTAAAATAAATGATTTTAGAATACCGCATAGTAATCTAAATGATAACTTATTTTAAATTTAATTACATCGAGGTTTAAAAATTTGTGATATTTCGAGTGATCGGATACATTTTTCTTCTAAAAATTGGTAAAAATTTTAGTGAAAAAAGAATTCAATATTATTTCCCCGTCTCAAACAATCTCAGGTCAAATCCTGATTTTTTGTAAGTTTGCAAAAATTTTCACGGTCGTTTACATAATAAACTGGAACTTTCAAAGCTAAACAATTTTTAATTTCAAACAATGCAAACTGAAATGCAAATAAAAACACTCAAAGTGGAAATATTTTGAATTTTGAATTTTTTAAAAAGAAGCTTTAAAAAGTTTTTTATTCAACATTTTTTATTGAAGCGCTTAATAACACAGCACCACAGAAAAAAAGTGGTCTGTCCCAGAAGCGAGACCAGCGTACCCTTATGTTTTTGGGGTCGCTGAAACCGAATATGACCTCAGAATTGCTTCATTAGGTCAGGATTTTTTTCTACCCTCAAAATAAGGGCTCAA
>JAAAKG020188968.1:4642-24902 GCA_010014905.2 Druon quercuslanigerum | reverse complement strand
CCGAGAGTTATCCACTCATAATCCATTAAAATACACTTGTAATCTACAGGCATCCACTTGTAATCTAGATTCATCAATTTCTATATCGGCGTTAGCCACTTGTAACCTAGAGTGATCTACTCATACTCCAGAAAAATACGCTTGTAATCTACAGTCATTCAATTGGAATTCAGAGAAATACACTTTTGATCTAGAGTCATCTAGCTCTATAACTGAGTAATACAATTGTAATGCAGAGTAAAAAATTTGTAATCTAAAGTTATCATGTTCTATAGCGGAGTAAGCCACTTGTAACCTAGAGTAATCCACTCGTAATCTAGAACATTACACTCATAATCTAGTGTAGGCAAGTTCTATAGCTGAGTAATCCACTTGTAAGCTAAAATTATTGAGTTTAAATCCAGAGAAATACGCTTGTAATCTAGGGCAATAAGATTCTTGTACTTGTAATCTGGAGTGATCTACTTGTAATAATAAAAATACAATTGTAATCTAGAGACATTCACTTGTAATCCGTAGCAATACACCTGTGATCTAGAGTCATCTAGATATATAGCGAAGTAATCCACTTATAATTTAGAGCAATATACTTGTAACCTAGAGTCATCCACTCCTAATCCAGAAAAATACACTTATAATCTAGTGTAGGCAAGTGCTATAGCGGAGTAACCTACTTGTAACCGAGAGTAATCCTCTTGTAATCCAGAACAGTACTCTTGCGATTTAGAATATTTAAGTTCTAATGCGGAGTATTTGACTTGTAACCTAGAGTAAGCCATAATACAGAGTAATACACTTGTAATCATAAAAAATATATTTGTAATCTGGAGTAACCCACTTGTAACCTAGAGCGAGCCACTTGTAATCTCGAACAATACACTTGTGATCTAGAGTCTTATAGTTCTATAGCGAAGTAATCACTTGTAATTTAGAGCAATATACTTGCAACCAAGATTCATATACTCGTAATCCAAAAAAATACACTTGTAATCTAGCGTTATCAAGTTCTATAGTGGATTAATCTACTTGTAAACTAGAGTGATCCACTTGTAATCCAGTGCAATACGATTGTAATCTAGAGTAATAATATTCTATAGCGAAGTATTCTACATTTTTTTCTGAAAATTTGACTGTTCTACTTTTAGTTGAAAATTAATATTTTTAGTTTAAAAGCCAATTATTTCATTAAAAATGAACTAATTTGTTGAAAATTCATTTTCGTAGTGAAAAATATTAATTTTAGTTGAAAATTTAAGTAGTTGGCTAAAAATTTATTTAAAAAAAAATAATGTTTTAAATTTAAAATTACACTTTTATTTCCTTGTGAAAAATGGTATTTTTTTTATTAAAAATAAAGTTTTTCCTTGAAAATTCACCTTTTTGGGTTAAACAGTACTATTTCGTTGTATAGTTCATTAGGTTTGTTCAAAATTTGTCTATTTTGATAAAAAATTAATCTTATTCATTAAAAGTTAATTTATTTAGCTGGAAATTCATTTATTCAGTCCAATTATTTTCTTGAAAATTCAATAAAGCTGGATTTGAAATTTTAAGCGCTTTATATTAAATTGATTATGGTACCTACATGGAACTGAAAACTCATCTATTTGGTAGAAAATTGAAATATTTTGTTAAAAATGCATTTTTTGTACAAAAATTAATGTCTTCAATTTACATTCGCATTGTGATTGAATACTTACCTGTTTTAGTTAAAAATTTAACTATTTGATTCAAAGGTGTTCACTCCGGCGTGACAAAACACATCGCGAAACAGGAGACAGACAAAATACTGGTGTATTTTGTTGAAAATTCAATCAATTTCGATTTGAAATTTTAAGCGATTTATGTTAAATTGATTATGGTACCTACATGGAATTAAAAACTCATCTATTTGGTTGAACATTAAAATATTTTGTTCAAAATTCATTTTTTCGTACAAAAATTAATATCTTCAATTTACATTCACTCTAGGATTGAATATTTACCTGTTCTTCGCTGACAATTTAACTATTTGATTTAAAGATGTTCACTCAAGCGTGACAAAACATTAAGCGAAATAGGTGGAAGACAAAATACTGGTGTATTTTGTTGAAAATGCAATCAATTTCGATTTGAAATTTTAAGCGATTTATGTTAAATTGATTATGGTACCTACATGGAATTGAAAACTCATCTATTTGGTTGAACATTAAAATATTTTGTTAAAAATTCATTTTTTGGTACAAAAATTAATATCTTCAATTTACATTCGCTTTAGGATTGAATTTTCACCTGCTGTAGTTCAAAATTTAACTATTTGATTTAAGAGTGTTCACTCAGGCGTGACAAAATAGATAGATTTCATTTTTTTGTTTTGAATTCAATGTCTTATTTTAAAGAATCATTTTTCGTTCATCTTTTTCATTAAAACATTGGTTTAAACCAGTTTTAACTGAATTATTATTGAGGCAGTAAAAGAATAATCAAACAGAATAATGAAATACAAATAATTTAGGTATGAGATAACAAGTAGTATGGAACTGAAACATTTTGAAGAATATCAATTAGTTACTCTCTAATGGAAAGTGTTTTCAAGAGGATTTCCTTTTCTAAATTAATCCAACTTTAATTTATTTCATCAAAATGAAATTTGTGTTCGGTACTCTTTTCTTCATCCTGGCGGTTTTTCCTGATCCTATTGGTAAATATAATAGTCATAATTCACTAATTACTGGTGAAATTCTACTTATTCAATAAGAACAAAGTTTTACGCTATTTATTAGTGAAAAATTACTAATTGAATTAGCCAAAATTTTAAATAATTCGTTAGGGGAATACTACTTTTTGGTAAAAATACATTAATTAATTTATAGCTGATATATTACAATAAGGCGATGTTGTAAAACTAGTAAGTAGGCTCCACAAGTTGTCCCTGAATAAAAAAAAAAATAAATACGGAAAGGTGCAGTGCGCAGATACTCACTTGCGCAGAATGCGCGGGTACTCACTTGCGAAGATTGCGCAATATTATGCATTTTAAGTGAAAACGGAGCCAGAGGCGAATCGAAGGGAAGCTGAAGGCGAGTTAAAGGCGAGCACATTTTTCTAAAAATTTGCAATTTTTTATATTTTTTCTATTTCTGCACAAAATGTCTACCGTAAAAGATGTTCCCGAAAAAAAATTAGTTTAAAATTTAACTATTTTGTGAACATTTATTTTGTTAAAAAATATTTTTAGCAAAAGAAAAATCAGTATTTTACCTGAAATCTATTTCTTTATTTTTAGGTTTAAAATTGAAATTTTCTGTAGAAAATTGGTTTCATTGATTTGAAAATTAAAGATTTTGGATGATATTTTTTCTTCATTAACTAAAAAATCATTTTTTGTTCAAAAATCAACAATTTTGTAGAAAACTCCTCTTTTCGACTTAAAAAAAATCTGTTTCTTTTGGATTTGATTTTTTTGGCTAAAAATTTAACTATTTTGTAGAAAATAATTTTTCTTATCAGGAATTAATTTTTTAATTTTTGTCAAAAGTTAATTTTTTTGTTGTTAAAAATGCAACATTTTGTATAACAATTAGCCTCCCTTAATTAAAAATGTGAATTTTTTATTTAAAAATTCTTTTATTTATCTGAAAATTCGACTTTTTTAGGTTGAAAATTCAATTATTTTGCTAAAATCTATATTTTTGACTTAAAAATTAAACTTTTTTTAATAGAAGTTTGTCTTTTAGGCTTCAAAATTCCACACTTTTGTTGGAAATTAATTTTTTAAATTGATAATTAATCTTTACTACATCATTACTACATATTTGTTTTTTTAGATAAAAATCTAACTTTTTGGTTAACTATCGTTTATTTTATTTAAAATTTGTCTTTTTTTAATTTTATATGGAATCCATATGTTTGGGTTGAAAATTAAACTTTTTTTTTAGAAAAATCGTCTTTTGTTATAAAAATTCTACTATTTTGTCGGAAATTTCTCCTATTTCGTTTGATATTAAATCTGTTTTTGTAAAAAATTCATTTTTTGTTCAAAATTTAACTAGTTTCTCAAACATTCATCATTTTTAGTTAAAAATGTACTTTTTAAATAAAAAATTTATTCATTTTATTTTTGGTTTAGATTTGATCTTCTTTGTTTAAAAATTTGGTTAAAAATCATGCATTTTGTTAAAAATTGTTTTTTTCGTACAAAACTAATCTTCTTGGTAAAAAAAATCACCTTTATGGTAGAAAATGCGGATTTACTAATTTTTTCAGATCAAATAATAGACCTCGAACAGGAAACTGTAAATGTTAATTAATACTAATAAACTAGAACTTGGAATTAAGAGCAGTTCCGAGCATTGCTTGCAGTGGCCTCGAAACTAAATCCAGACCGTTTGAACGCAAACAGTCAGGGCCATTAAGAGTGCAGCTACCGAGCTGCTTCCCCTCCCCGCGGCATCATTTCTCGGAGTGTAGTGAATCGCGACTGCTTAAATAGAAGTTCCAGTGAAAAAAAGCTAAATCTTTTCTTAGACTTTTTTATTCACTTTCTCTAATGTATCAATTCATTATTGCCTTATACTCTAAATGAATTTTAAAACATAGATTCTTTCTTATGTCTTATGGTCCACATAAATTCAAATAAAATTGAGCCCAAAATCATTTTTTGCAACTCAAAAAATTTTTTATTAAAAAAATTCTCAGTCCTTAACAATTCGGTACAATGCAAGCCTATTTCAAAAGGTTTTTTTTAGCTAAATAATTATAAATAAATAAAAATTAATAAATTAAAAAGAAATAATGCTTTAACAAATTTTATTAATATTTAGATTTTCAGTATGTAAATTAACTTGAATTTTTCGAATTTAATTCATAAAAATAGACTCAATAATACATCACTGAAATGTATTTTTTTCTGTAGCTAATATTTTAATATTTTTGAAATCAAAATCAAAGTAATGATTAAAATTCTAAAAATGTGAATTCCAATTTGTGTTCAGAATTTAGGGCTTTTAATCTCTGGCTAGTTTCACCTATATAATCTTGATTAAAATATTTACAGTTAATTAGATTAAGAACAACAGCTAAATTTTGAATGGAATTTGTTTTTCTTCTTCAACAAATAATTATATAAAGTAAATATAAAGTTTTTGCTTTTAAAGTAAGTGTTCATATTAAATTTTTAAAGTGAATTCTTTAATCGTTCAGATAGACTCTGAATGTAAGCTAAGGTAGCATTTAATTAAATCTATTGTAAATATCACTGCATTTGTTTTTTTATTATTTTTATTATTGTTAGTAGTTGTTTTTAATTGATTAAAATTTTCTTTTCTGAATTGGATATCCCTTAATTTAACACATCTATCTACTAAACCTTTCATTAAAACAATGTTGTGATAAAATAAATTTTGCGCATTATATATTTCGGGTTTTAATCGTGTACAAAACTACGAATTTTGCCGACGTTTTGTTCACGAGTTTTGTACACGATTGAAACCCGAAATATCTACTTTATCATAATGAATCATCGTGAAAGCATCAAATCTATTATTTGCGCATTATAGTTTAAGTATCTACCATACCAGAAAGGTTTTTTAAAATACTTTGCTAATTTGTTTATAAAATTTATTTTTAAATAAGAAAACAACAATATCTAGTGGGCTGCTTTTAAATATGGACACAACATTCAAAGAAACTATTGAACGAGTTTTTGGTACATTGATATTTTTTTAAGCACCTTTAAGTTCACAACCATTTTTGACAAATGAACTAGTGTTAATAGAAACTGGCTTTAGAATATTTGAAATATATTTTTTAAAATTTTAAGTTTGAGCAACAAAAGTAGAAACAATTAGATGCAAACAAATGCAAGAAACTAGAATCCAATGACCAAATTTGAGCAACAACGAACAAAGACAAAATGCTCTTATTGCAATCTGAAAATAAAATTTAAATCCCCTTCCTTCTGATTTTCCTTTCTTTCGTTTTCTTTATTTCCATTGTTATTAATTTATAACAAAAGAACATTGGAAAAAAAATAATAACATAACTAAGGTAGAAATTGACAGCAAAGAAGAACCGGTGCTCTCTTTTTGATACCTGAGAATCGAATGACTGTCATAGATCAATCTGTTGAAAACGCAATAGAAATATCTGTCATAATTACTTCAAAAAAAAATAGAAACAAAATTTTTTGAACAACACCTTTTTCAAAATTATTCAAAAGATCTTTGCTAAAATTTATCATTGAACAAGATTTCCTTTAACTCATTCTGATTATCTGCGGTTTGTTTTTGATTTGTTGAATTCTAATTGCAAGATGTTTCTCAATAAACCTTTGCGGGTAATGATTATGAAAAATTATATTCCTAACAATATTCAAATTTCCCGTGTGTTTTTGATTACTGCAATTTTGTTTTGAAGAGGATGAGCAGAAAAAAAATGTTTAATTCTACCTGAATATGTACATGTTCTATACCAATTGGTAATAGTAGTACCAATATCATAGTAATAATAGTACAACCCCCAATCATTTCTATGCCCAAAAAACTAATTTTTTTATCCAGTAAACCAAAAATAAAGGGACAAAGCAAAATATAATTTCTTGAAAGCAAAAACCTACAAATCTTCCATAACAATTTCTGCTAAACTCGGAGAAATGACTGACCCTATGGGAGTACCAAACTTCTGTCCATAAAAAGATCCATTAAATTAAAAATAATTTCAGTTCATGATAAAAACTATCCTTTCGATAAAATCTCTTTTGACATAATCGCGTACGAGATTTAAAATTATTTCATCTATTTAAAATTGATTCTTCAACTAATCTAAGGGGTACATTCGGAAACATTGCAACAACATCCAAAGAAATTATAACGTAGTCATCCGGGACCCTTTCTTAAATAATTATTTTTCTAAATTTTCAGCTATTTTTGATACTGTGTTCTGAAGTGCAAGCCATTTTTATCAACAAAGCTCTTTGAAAAGTGTAGCAACTTGTTTCGTCTGTCAAATTTACAAACCGAGGATCCTTATCTTCTTCTTCAAAGATCCTATCTAAATTTAAATGTTGCTCTAGAACATTAGTTTGCTGATGAATCAAATTTAAAAATTAAATTTTAAATTACTGCTTAAAAATCTTTGATTAAGGAAAATTTGATGCTTAAAAAGATTATTAATTTCATCTTGTAAGCATACTTCTAATTCGCTGCTAATTCGGGAAAAATTTGACTTCAACAAATTAACATGGTTTGAAACATCTTTGATAAGTAAATTTAGTTTCTTGAAATTTGTGATCTAGGAAAAATATTTTTTTAGGTAAAACATCATTTCTTCTACATTGAATCAAAAACGTTTTTTGAAGGATACTTCCTCTCAATTTTTGATTGCTATCACACCATGATTTAACCTTTCCGAACACCTCAGGACCATATGTAAATCTTACCTGATTAAAAAACCAAGTCAGCCAAATCAAAATTTAAGAAATTTAAATTACATTATAATCCAAATTAAAAATTCTATTTAACGTCCAGTAGTAAAATTGATCCAAACTCCTAAAAAAACAAGAATCTAACGACGAAATTTGGACGACAACGAACAAACAAAAAATAATCCTATTGTAATCTGAACAAAAAATTAAAAAAAAATTTCGGACAAAAATAAAAAAGAGTAATGAAAAATGAGAGTAAAAAGAATGTAATAAAAAAAATCAGACTGTTTTTAATTTTATTATTATATTCGTCTATATTTGCTGCAACCATTAAGTTACCTTTAGCAGCTTTTCTAAATTTTTAAATTTATTATTATAATTGTGATTTGAGACTATTTTAGTGCTAGTTTTTTGAATATTAAATTATAAATCTTCTTCCTAAATATTTTAAACAAAATTTTCAATATTTACAACCAAACTATTGATAGAGGTTTTATTAAAAAATGGATTGAAATTTATTTCAATTTCTGTTTTTTTGAGAGTTTATATACAATCCAATTTTTTCCCACATTATATATGAAGTTTTTCAGCAAAAATTATGAAAAATTCTCGTGGATTTGTGATTTGTAATTTTCAATTAGAATATGTTAAATTTTTAGTTAAAAATATTACTTTTAACAAAAAAACTAACTTTAAAAAAATATTTACATTTTCAAACACAGCAATAAATCTTTTAAATAAAATTGTAAATATTTAATTAATTAAAAAAGACCAGTGTGTATAGAAATTGTTTAACTTTGAACAAGAATTGATCAACTTTCAACTCAAAATGAAACAATTACATTTTCAGTTCAAAAATTAATTTTCAACAAACATTATAAATTTTTAACTAAAATGATGAATTTTCAACTAGTATAGTTGAGTTTTATGGCAAAAAGATGAATTTTCTACAAAAAAGATGAATTTTCCAAAAATCGAAAATAAATTTTTAATTAAAGCGATCCATCTTCAACCAAAAAAATTAATTTTTAACAAAAGAGTTTAACTTGTATCCAGTTAGTTGAATTTTCAAATAAAACAGATGAACACGTAACGAACAATGTAAAAAATTTATATCATAATTCATAAATATTTCTTTTGTGAAATACTTTTGTGCATTTGCAAAATAAAAAATAGTATTCTGTCCACAACAAATGAATTTTTTTACATCAATCTCAATGAAATTTCTGACATCGCAGTAATTTATTTAAAGAAAAATTTCTATTCTTGAATTGATTAAAATGAAAACGTTAGTTTCTCCATTATTTAAAAAATCACAAATGCTTTCTCTATGGGGAGGCAAATGCATTTGCTAACGAGAAGCAAAGTGTTATATATTGAATATAAATACCAATAAAGTGGAAATACTCCGGATCAAATTCACAGATAGTTGTCAAATACATAATAGCATTATGCAAACTTTGTGAATTAATTTTTTTTATAGGCAGCTCAATGGTTTTGATTGTTATAGTATGTGAGATAATGAAGAAACATTTAAAACATTAGGCTTAATGATAAAAGAGATATTTCGGGTTTCAATCATCTACAAAACTACAAATTTTGCCGACGTTTCGTGAAAATTGCAGTTCACTTCTTCAGAACTAACCTGAGACTGAGGTATCAGGTTACGTTTTCTTATGTATACTCTCTACGATGCCTGTGATTGGCCAGAGCGCCCCATAATGGAGACAGGAAGCATCTGATGGGCCAATCAAGTCTTATTTAAAAAAGTTTTGTTTAAAAATCCGGAAGGACGGAAAGCCAAATCGGATTGGTATTATAACCATTGTCCCTATTGTTATCAGGGTGCTTTAAGATACCAATTGTTTCTCTATGTTTTCTTAAAAAAATATTGTGTTTTTTCGATGACGGTTGTTTTATAAAATAAAAATAATAAAATGTTATGTCCTTTTTCGATTTGATGTTCAGCTAGTGCTGATAGCATGAAATGTTTTAGCCTGACTTTACTCTCACGTTCTTTTACTACTTTGCCAGAAGAACAAGGGATTTTATATAGTCCTGGATCACTGGGGGGTGTCTTTTTGTCTTTAGTGTTGTTTAGAAGTTGTTCTATTTTCGCACGTGGTTTAAATATGGTTTACATGTCGTGTTTTTATTTGTTCTGTGACACCTTAGCTGTAAGGTAGGACAGTGGTTGCTTCTCTCTCTCTTTCTTTATTAGGTTGTTTTGAAATGTTTTCTTGGGTCTATTTTCTTATTGCTTTATTAATTTGTTTGATTTTGTAATTGTTTTGTATTAGAATTTGTTTAACGTTTGTAATTCCTTTTGCAAATTACCGTCATCTGTTAAGGAGACAGCTATACAAGGGAGTTGATGACCGATTGTTTTTGAGATGGCTAATGGTGAGCAGAGGAATGTAGGTATCTGTTTGTCTCGGTGGGTTTTCTGTAAACTTCATGTCCTACTGTATTAGCCTATTGTTTGTAAACTAGTACGTCCAAGAAAGGCGATTTTCTGTTTTGTTCAATTTCCGGTTTAAGCTTGGATTGATTAAAGATTTTGGTTTCTAGATGTTCCATAAAGATGTTGGCTATTGCAGGTGAGATTGGAGATCCCATTGCTGCTCCTGAGGTTTGTTTATAGAATTGGTTGTTGAAAGAGAAGTTAGTATTATTGAGACACTGCTCTATCAAAGGTATGAGCTCAGAGAGAAAGTTTTAAAAAGATTTATTAATATCAATTGTATCAGAGATTGGTACTTTCATAAAGAGAGATGTTACGTCGAAGCTCACTATGATGTCTTGGGGCTGAATGCGAATCTATTGTATCTTTTTTAAATTAAAGAATCCTCAATAAGATTAAAAGCAAATTTAAAATCCTAATTAACATTCAATAATCAAGTTAATGAGCAGAATTTTTTGAAAATAAAATCAAGAATCCAACGACAAAAAAACAAAAACAAAAAAGAGGAAAGAAAAAACGAGAAGGCAACCATCCAAATCCCCTTCCATAAAAATATTATTTATAGATAAGAATTTTACAAAAAAGAAGAGAAGGAAGGGGATTTGGATGGTTGCCTTCTCATTTTTTCTTTCCTCTTTTTTGTTTTTGTTTTTTTCCAGGGAAGAAATTCTTATTCTTTTCTTTTTTAAGGAAGAAGATGATTTTTTCAGATTGGAATAGAAACATTTTATGCTGATTGTCCAAATTTTGTCGTTGGATTCTTGATTTTATTTTCAGGAAATTCTGCTCATTAACTTGATTATGGAACGGTAATTAGAATTTTAAATTTGATTTTCATCTTACTCAGGATTCTTCAATTTTAATCAGGCTGACTTGGTTCGGAGGTAATTTCTATTTCAGGTTTATTTATAATTGGTTTGCCTTTTGACCATCACAACATTCTTGTTTGTCATGAAGAGAGCATCATGGAACTGTTGCTATTCCTGACGGCTTGCATTTAAAAAAAATTTTATTTGCCTTGATAAGGGTGCTGCATGAGTGCCGAATCGTTGGTGATTATATTTAAAAATGTTTTTTTTTGTGGTTTGATAAAAAAAAGAAAAAGAAAAAAAAGAAGACGAAAGAAAGAAAAAATATTATTTATAGATGAGAATTTTTTTAAAGAGAGTAGGAAGGGGATTTGGATGGCTGCCTTCTTATTTTTTCTTTCCTCTTTTTTCCAGGGGAGAACTTCTTTTTGTTCAGATTGAAATGGGCACATTTTATGCTGATTGACCAATTTTGTCGTTGGATTCTCGATTTTATTTTCAGAAAATTCTGTATCTTTTTGATAAAGTCAAAAGATTTCAGGACGTGAGTAACAAAGTTTCCTCTGAAAGGATGCAGTTTATTGGCGAGGAAGCGTGCTAGCTTGTAACTAGGTGAGTTTAAATGCGCTAACGATCGGACTAAGTGGAATGTTGTTTTTGTGGATTTTCGGGAGTCCGTAAACTCTTGGAGAGATGGGATTAGTAGGTATTAATTTAGATATTGTTTCTCAGTCAAATTTAGTGTTTTTTAGAAGGATTTTTGTTTTATTGTTTTTGTGGGGTCCTTTTTAAGCTTTTTGTATGTATCGTCAGTTAGAAGGTTTATGATTTTGTTGTTATAGTTTTCTTTAGTCAATATTACTGTTGCCGGTTTCTTCTTGTCTTGTTCATTTTGAGGACGGCCTTTGGGATTCCAAATTACTGATGATTTCTTCTTTCAGGCTTTTGAAGGAAGCTGCTGCAAAATTGTGTCTCTTAAATAAGACTGAAAGCATTCCATTGCTATGAGGATGGTCAGAGATGTTTTTTACTGTGCTAGTGGTGTTTGCATTACTGGAAGTAATTTTGACAAATTTTATCCTTTGTCTTTGAGTTTAAAGATCTTTAATTCGTTGGGATCGGTCAACTGACATGCGGTCCAATGTATTCCAAATGTCAAATCTGAGAGTATTTTAAAGAAATTTTGTTTAGTGTCCAATCTCTAATTTGTTGTCTTGTGACAGCAACATGCCTTTCAAAGATGTAGGATAATAACCCATCGTGACCAAACCTTTATCGACTCAAAATATTGATTAATTTTAACTTTATAATTTTGTTTTCATTTTGTAGAATTGACTTGGCCGCATAAGGAGGATGCAGTTCATCCTACTCCCATTCAACTTGGTGTCCGTCATTTCGAAAGTTTTGGTATGCGTCAAGGTCGAATATTAACGTTAACATTGCGCTTTTACGAAGCAGTGACAGACAATGAGCGCAAGTACATCATTGGAATATTTCCATATCCTCATACTGGATACTGGTGTCCATTAATGTCTCCTCGGCCTGATCTTCCTCATACCTACGACAGAGTTAAAGTCCGCATAGATGGAAACATTGCTAACGTGACTGTGCCACTATCTGATGAGGATCCAGTACATAATCTCTTTTTCGAGCCATTCGGGGCAAGAAACATTGTTTATGTTGAGGTTCCCGAAAATTAATCCTCACGTTCTAGAACCTCGAAATTTTCCGTTTCATCTAGAACGGGTCCAGCAGATCCGAGCAAACTTCAAACTGAACAATCTCCGGATTAAATAGACTTGGATCCATTTTTTTTAGTTGTAGTCCAGAGTTTAATTTTAATCCATATATTTTGAAAAAAATGAAACAAATTTTTGGAAAAAAGACTGATGAAAAAAACGTCTGGGTCCCTGGGACCCGTTCTAGCACTTGAGGATTAAACGTAAACGTGTACAATAAGGTGGTTCTTTTTTACTATTGGTGGATTTTTTTCGATTTTTTTCTTCTCATCCCCTATTTTATTTGAATAATCAAAAAAATTATCTGTACTTAGTTTTTTTATTAAATTATGGAAACAAATACCGTACAATTTCAAATACAGTTAGGGAATTTGTGCCAAAAGTCAGATATCTGAAAACATATTTTTTCTTTGATTTTAAGAATCAAAATAGTATAACTGATGTGATTTAAAATTAGAAACATTATTTTTGATGCAATTTTTATAATTGACAACAAAAAAACATTAATTTTACACATGCTTTTTGCAAATTAATTTTTTCTAACTGTCGCTTCTTACCAATTTTTAAAACATGATTGCATTTTAATAACTGACGGCTTATTTTTCCCGGGAAAACATTCTCTACAAGTATACTATTTTCAATATTCAAAATAACTAAATAATTTTAAAATATAATTATTTGTTTAAAAATGTTTTATTAAAAAAAATTTCTAATGATTTCAGCCATAGAAAAATTTAGTTTTAAAATTGGAAACAGTAAAGTTTTAGAAAATTTTTTTCTGGATAAAATAAGCCATCATTTAATAAAATGCAATCATTTTTCAAAATTTGGTAAGAAGCAACGATCAGAAAAAATTCAAGTGCAAAAAACATGGTTAAAATTAATGTTTTTTTTGTGAATTTCAACAATTTTCAGAAAAAATAATGTTTTTTATTTAAAATTACATTAGTTATATTATTCTGATTCTGATCATTATAGAAAAAGTTTTTTTTTAGATATCTGAGTTTTGGCACGACACCCACCTTCATTTGTTATATTTCATCAAAATTTAATTTAAACTAAAATTAACATTTCTAAAATTAATTAAAAAATCTTGTCAAATTCTTACAAGAGGCAGATTTATTTATTAGAAAGCATTTATTGAAAATCTAAATTCAAAATTACGAACAACTTTTCAGGTGTCAATGAAAAAGTTTTAATATTGAAAAGAAACGTATTTCGTAATGTATGACAGTAAAATCTAAAAGAAATGAAAATTGTTACAAAAGTTAAAATTAAAAATTAAATGAAAACGTAATTTTTACAAATTTAAACAAAATATGAAATACTAGGAATGTTTTTTTTTATGAAATTTGAAAAATTTTCACCGAATAGTCAGACATGTCGATTTTTTTATTTTATTAGCCAATCATTCAAACTTTTAGAAGAAATTTAAATTTTGAGAATCACTAAATCCTTTCCGAAAATGTATTTCATATTTTATTTAAATTTCTAAAAATTATATATATTTTTGAAAATAGTAATGATGCACCATTTTCACTTTAGTAAAAATTTCGAGATATACTTTGAAACATACACTTTGTAACCATTTTTGTTCTTTTTTTCAAAATTTAAAAATATTTAGACGAAAAGCATAGAAATTACAAATTTTTTCAGAATTTGATTAGGCGCCATTTTGAATTTTTCAAAATTTTGACTTTTATGCTTCATGAAATTGTCACCGAGAAACAAAGCAATGAGTTTAAAAAAAATTGGTGGCCATCTTGAATTTATCAAAAATTTTGAATTTTAATTTTTATCACGCGGTTTCTAATAAATCTGCCTTTTCTAAGAATTTGACAAGGTTTTGTTATTAATTGTGGAAATTGTAAATTTTGCTCAAATTTCGAGATTCAACATTTTTTAAATTTAAAAAAAAAATCTTTTTGCAGAAATACTTTTCTCACATGTTAATATCAACTTATTTCGCTAAAATTTGGCATAAATATTTTTTTAGTGATTAAAACAAAATAGGGGGGGGGGGGTGAGATCAAAAAGAATCTAAAATTGAAAAATAAGGACGACAATAGTGTACAAGGTATGTCCGGAAAGTATCCCACCCTGTGATGTACCTGGAATAAGATATAGCCCCCTATTTTCGAAAATCTTGACATTGTTTCACTTTTAAATATACTTCCATTTAGAAAAAAGCCAAAAATCATAGGGGATCTGGTCAGGATTATTTGGAGGTTGCCGAAATTGCAAAGAACCGCGTTTCACCAGAAATTGCTGAATAAGCTGCTATAATTGACAAGGCGCGATTCTTCATTCTTCCAACAAAATTTAATCGTCACAAACCTGAAAGAGTGAGGGTCGCTTGGAAGGGGCCTCAAGGAGGTCCCCCCTAAATAGCATATACCTCTTTTTGACAATAGCAGAACTAGGACAATAGCACAGCT
This sequence comes from Druon quercuslanigerum, assembly GCA_010014905.2. NCBI lineage: Eukaryota > Metazoa > Arthropoda > Insecta > Hymenoptera > Cynipidae > Druon > Druon quercuslanigerum. The sequence continues at coordinate 10,050 of JAAAKG020188968.1, read as the reverse complement.
TTCCGGACTGACCTTCTGCATGAGGGTTGGATGGTTAGGGGCCCGGTGAAATATTTGTTTATACTACCTTACAAGTGGTAGTGGGGGCAGTTGTACAGAACCTTTATTCCCCAGAAATTTCTGAATAAGCTGCTATGATCACAAAGACGCGTTGTCGTGATAAGGGACGCATTCGCTACTTTCCAATAAATAAGGCCCATTCTTGAATTAAAATTGGATCTTCATAGGCCTGAAAGAGTGAGGGTCACTTGGTAGGGGGCTTCATCGAAGGCCCTCCCTCAATAGCATATACCACTTTTGGACAATAGCAGAACTAGGAAAATATCACAACTTTCCGGACAGACCTTCTGCATGAAGGTTAGAGGGCTGGGATCCGGTGAAATATTTGTTTATACTATCTTACTTATGGTGGTGGGGGCAGTTGCCTAACGTACTTTTTTCACCAGAAGTTGCTGAATAAGCTGCGATCAATGGCCGATACTGATTCAACATATCAATGCGTTATCGTGATGAATGATTTTTTATCGATAACTGTATTAGTATTACCTATAATTACTTAATGATATTAGCATTACTCGATAATGTTATTAATAATGTTAAATGTAATAATCATGAATCAAAGAACTAATAATGAATGAATAAACAAAAAGGGTGTCATTTGCAAATAATTTAGGTGTTTTTCTGGCATTTAGACCCCACCCCCCCCCCCCCCATTTAAGGTACCGTGTGAATTTCTGCGACCCCCCCCCCCCCATAACCATTTATTTCTTTATCGTAGGATTTTTTTTCACTTAAATGAGAGCTGAATAAATTAAACATCATAAGAATCATCCAACTATTTTTGTGGTAATTTTCATCCTTTTCAGTAGAAAAGTCAACTATTAAACTATTGATCATGACTTTATCGTTTTTGGTTAAGGATTTAATTCTGTTCCTAAAATAAAAAAATTTTCTTGAAGTTTTGTTTCTTTGGTTTAAATATTCATCAAACTCAAAAAATATGTTTTCAACCAAAAATGTAATAGTCAAATTTTTTATTTAAAAAAATTCTTTTCAAAAAAAGAAAAGAAAATTTGCCCAGTTGAATTTTTAAACAATATCCTCACCAATATTTTTTTAACCAATAGTAAAGTTGTCAAATTTTCAGTTTGAAAAATTTATTTTTAAAAAATCAAAAAAAGCGAACAAACGAGAATAATTTTCTAATTAAAAAGACCAGTTTTTAACAAAATATATGAATTTTCATCCAAATAATTAACTTTTTCACTAAAATTGTCATCGCTTAATTTTTGGATACGGAAATTAATTCTTAACCAAAAAAAAAAATAAACCAAATATTAACAAAGATTAAATTTCTACTCAAAGAGGCATTAAAAAAAAAATTTACTAAATAGGTCAATTTTAACCAAAATTCGAATCGCTAAATTTTTGATACTGAAATTAGTTTTTAACAAAAATAAAAGAATTAAATATCAACAAAGAAGTTAAATTTTCAATCCAAAAGGTAATTCTAAAAAAATAAGATTTATAAATTATCTTATTCAGAATTGTTAATATTAAGAGACTTTATACTGATATTTTAATGTTTATTTAAACTTTTTAAACAATTTCTTATAATTTTTATCAATTTTTTCTAAGAATAGAGTTAGAATTTCGCAGTTTTTTTAAAAATCTCCCCTTTCTGTATTTATTGTTAAAAAAATTCTTGTTTAAACAATTCATTATTATTTTTAATAACATTTTCTTACAATAATGCTAGAAAATTGCAGTTTTTTCGAAAAATTTCCACTTTTTGTGAATATTCAATTAGAGTAAGGTGAAAATAAAAAATTGTTTAAACAATATATTATTATTTAGAATATTCAATTTGTTCAAAGTTGTGGTTAAAAATTTTTTTTTACTATTTGTCTACTGTTCACTTGGAGTGAGTTAATAATTAATTCAAGTAAGAAAAAATAAATATATAAACAAATTTATTATTGTTTATAAATAAATTATTTTTTCTTTATACTATATAGTTGCAGTTTCTTTTACAATTTTTAACTTTTTACGCACTTTTTACTTCATAAAGTAATAAATAATGCAAGTTAACAAACATAGTTGTTTAAACAATTTATTATCGTTTATAACTATCTTCTCTTAAATAAATTCTAGAAAGTTGTCGTTTTGTTTAAAATATTCAACTTTTTGTCTACTCTTCACTTTAACTTTGGTAATAATTATTAAAATTAAAAAAACATAATTGTTTACAAAATTTTTATTTTATTTAAACAAAAAGGCTCGCAGTAACCACTTTAAGAAAAATTTTCGTTTAATATGATTCATATAGAAAATTTATAAAATACTTTCAATATCTGTTTTACTTCAGAAAAATATATCCTCGGATCAGAACGAAATTGTTTAAAAAATTATTTGGTCTATTTTTTTTATTTTTTGTTCATAACTACTAACTTTCAGATATCATGTAAAATTATTTATTTACTATTTCAAAAAAATTGAATACGCACAAAGAAGTTAAATTTATAACAAAAGGGGTCATTGAAAAAAAAACACTTTCAACTAATATTACAATATTGCGCTTTTATCAGTACAATTTGTTTATAACAATAAGGTTCAAAAATTAATAAAAAAATATTTTTTCTCGTATATTCACCTGCAGAAAATCCCAAAAATGCGGGGTTAAAGAATTATTTTGTTAAAATAGTTAAAAATAAAAATCGAAAAAACTGAAAGTTTCTTCACAATTTAAAAAAAAGTAAAAGTTTAAACAAGGTCTACTTAAAAATTATCTGCTTAAAGAGATATTTTCAATTTTTTAATTTGATTTTTCCTGGAAAATAAAATCCAAAATCGGTCAATTATTTCGTTCTGAAAGTTATTTTGAATCTATTTTTTTTATTCTCTCAGATTTTTTTATCATGTTTCAACAGGGATGCTAATGACAGAATCAAACTACCAAAAATATTTTTAAATCTGTTGATAAATTTACTAAATTTTATAACAAATATTTTTTTTATTTAGAATTAAATAGAAAAAAATATTTTCCTTCGAGCCGGATTTGAACCAGCGACCTATGGATGTCCACTTTTTAAATTCCAACTACAGTCCACCGCTCTACCAACTGAGCTATCGAAGGCTGTTGTTATTGATTTTACTTTTTCTTAACTGGATTAAAATTCTAAAAAACAATGACCCGGTTTTTTGTTTGTAACGTCCTTTCACTTGCTTCAATTCCCATTCCACTATCGATCGCAACGTTTCAAACTCAACTGAACCAACCACTGTTTATTTAATCGAATTTTCTTATGAAGAACTGAATTGATTAATTTAATTCATTAGAAGAATAAACAATTTTTTTATGTTAGGGTGTATTGGAAATTGAATTTGTTCGAAAATTTAAACTAATTGTCTACCTTTCACTCAGAAATAAATTAATAAATAAATTTTTATTGTTTATAAGTAACTTCTTACTTAGTAAATTAATTTTTCAGAAAAAAGTAACTTTCTAGTACTACTCTAAGAGAAGGTTGTTATAAAAAATAATCAATTGTTTAAATAATAGCGTTTTTTTTTAACTTGCATCAATTATTATCTGATTAAGTGAAAAGTGGATAAGAAGTGTAAGAGTTCGATTGAAACCGCAACTTTTCAAACCTTATTAAAGAGATAATAGATATAAACAATAATAAATTATTTAAACAACTATTTTTGTGAACTTGCTTTATTTGGGAAATTTAATAAGTAAAGAGTAAGTAATAATTTTAAAATTTCAGAAAAAACTACAACTATCCAGCACTAGTAAGGCAGAATGTAGTTATAAACAGTAATAATTTATTTAAATAATTGTTTTTGTTAAATTAAATTAATTATTAAATCACTTTAAGTGAAAAATAGACAAATTGCTCAAAATTGCATAAAAAATAGCAAGTTAAAGCATTATTTAAATTGAATACTATTAAAAATAATAATTAATTATATAATTAATTGGTTTTGTTTACTTTTATTAATAATTGACTGCTCTACAATTAAAAACATTGTAAAAAAAGTGGAAATTTAAAAAAAAACTGCAATTTTCTAGCATTAATCTCAGAGAATATTATTAAAAATGATAATAAATTGTTTAATAATTATGGTTGTAGATATCAATTTAATATTATCTTACTCTAATTAACACTTGAACTGGCGTACACTTTTCCCTCCAGGGGTCATTCACAAAATACGTGATACGTTCAGATGTAATGCACGTGTCAGTCGGAGTAATAAAAATGTAATCTATTGTTATCTGCTTGTAATCTAGAGTAATTAAGTTCTTAGAGGAAGTAATTTGTTTGTAATCCAAACAATCTACTTGTAATCTATAGAATAATAAAGGTCTAAGGTGAAGTAAATTTGTAATCCGCTTCAATCCACTTGTAATCTAGAGAAAGCCATGTGTAATCTAGAGTAATTGACGTGTAATCTAGAACAATTTAGTTCAAATCAGGAGCAATCGAATTGTAATCCAAATAAATCAACTAGTAATCCACATAAATAAACTTGTAATCTAGAGTAATCAACGTGCAATCTAGAGTAATTTAGTTATAATCAGGAGCGATCGAATTGTAATCCACATAAATCTACTTGTAATAAAGAGTCTTCAAGCTTTAAAACAGAATAGAAGCATGTAACCTAAATTAATATGTTTTTATGTAGAAAAATCCATGTGTAATCTAGAGTAATCAACGTTTAATCTAGAATAATCTATTTTATAACCAAGGGCAATCTAATTGTAATCCACAAAAATACACTTGTAATCTAGAGTAATCAAAGTGTAATATAGAATAATATATTTCTAACCAATATCAATCAAATTGTAATCCACCTCAATCTATTTGTAATCTAGAGAAATCCATATGTAATATAGAGTAATAAACGTGTAATCTAGAATAATCTAGTTCTAATCAGGAGAAATCGAATTGTAGTCTACAAAAAAAAAAGTTATAATCAGGAGCAATCTAATTGTATTCTAAAGCCATTCACTTTTAATATATAGTAATCAAGCTCTAAGTCGGAGTAATAAACTTGTAATCCACATTAATCCACTTTTAATCTAGAGTAATCCATTTGTGATCTTGAATAATGAACACGTATTGTAGAATAACCTAGTCAGAATTACAGAAATATATTTGTAATCTAGAGTAAGCAAAGTGTAATCAAGAAAAATTTAGTTCTAAGCAGGAGCAATCGAATTGCAATCCACATAAATCCACTTGTAGTCCACAGAAATAAACTTGTAATCTAGAGCTATCAACGTTCAATTTATATTATTTTAGTTATAAATATATTATAAGTAATATAATTGTAATCCACATAATTTCAATTGTTCTCCACAGAAATACACTTGTAATCTGTAGTAATTAACGCGTAAT
>JAAAKG020188957.1:0-24903 GCA_010014905.2 Druon quercuslanigerum | reverse complement strand
TTTTTAGTTGTATTTAACTATTTTTGGTATAAAATTTTGTACAAAATTAAGTGAAAAATTTCAGCTGTTCTATTTTTTGTTGAAAATTCATGTTTTTTGGTTGAAAATGCATGCATTTCATTGAAAGTTCGTCTTTTTCAGGTAAAAATTAATTTAATTGGTAGAATTTTTCAATTTATTCAACCATTTGCGATTTAAACTTAATTTTTTTCGTTGAAAATTTATTTATTTTATTCATCTTTTTGGTATAAAATTGATTTTCCTTGTGAAAAATTCATCTTTTGTTTATACTTAACTGTTTTTGCTTTAATTTTTTTTAAAGTATTGTTTAAAATTTCAAATATTGTTTTTTTGTGTTGTTGAGAATTCATGTTTTTTGGTTTGAAAATTCATGTATTTTTTTCGAAATTTTTTTTTATATCAAATTTTTTTTCTTGGTGGAAAAGCTATCTTTTTCGTTTTATTTAACTGCTTTTGGTGTAAACTTGTGAACAAATTAGGTTAAATATTTCAGCTGTTGCATTTTTTGTTAAGAATTCATGTTTTTTGGTTGAAAATTCATGCCTTTTATTGAAAGTTCGTCTTTTTTTGGTGAAAATTAATTTTCTTGGTAGAATTTTTTATTGTATTCGACTATTTGCGATTTAAAATTAATTTTTTTTTTGTTGAAAATTTATTTATTTTCTTAAAAATTCGTCTTTTGGTATAAAATTGATTTTCCTTGTGAAACATTTATCTTTCCGGTTATATCCAACTGTTTTTGCTTTACAATTTTGTTTAATTTGGTTGAAAATTTCAACTATTGTATTTTGTTTTTGTTGAGAATTCATGTTTTTTGGTTGAAAATTTATGTATTTTTTTCAAAGTTCTTTTTTATTATATTGAATTAATTTTCTTGGTAGAAAAGTCATCTTTTTGGTTGAATTTAACTGTTTTTGGTATAAAAATTTGAAAAAATTTAGTTAGAAATTGCAGCTGTTGTATTTTTTGTTGAGAATTCATGTTTTTTGGTTGAAAATTCATGTATTATTTTGAAAATTCTTTTGTTATATAAAATAATTTTCTTGTTAGGAAAGTTACCTTTTTGGTTATATATAACTGTTTTTGGTATATTTTTTTTAATTTAGTTAAAAAATTCATCTGTTGTATTTTTTGTTGGAAATTAATGTTTTTTGGTTGAAAATTTATGAATTTTATTGAAGGTTCGTCTTTTTTGGGTAAAAATTAACTTTTTTGGTAGAATTTTTTGGTGTATTCAACAATTAATCTTTTTGGTTACATTCAACTGTTTTTTTTAAATTTGTTTAAAGTTTTGTTGAAAATTTCAACTATTGTATTTTTTTGTTGTTGAGAATTCATGTTTTTTGCTGAAAATTCTTTTTTTATATATAAAATTGATTTTCTTGGTATAAAATTAATTTTGTTGGTAAAAAAATGCATCCTTTTGAATATAAATATTCGAAGATTTTTGCTTTAAAATGAAGAAAAAAAATGTTAAAAATTTTATTTATTATATTTTTGATTGAGAATTCATGTTTTTTATGTTAAAAATTCGTATATTTTATATAAAATTATTTTTTTTGTAGAAAATTTATCTTTTCGGGTTTGATCAACCCAATTTTGCTTTAAAATTAAATAAAAATGGTTCAAAATTTCAACTATTATATTTTTCGTTAACAATTCATTTTTTATGTTGAAAGTGTGTGTATTTTGTTAAAAATTTGTATTTTTGCATAAAATTATTCCTCGTGGTTAAAATTTTTGTTTTATACGGTAAAAAAAATAATTGTCATTAAAAATTACATTGGTTTATTAAAAATTGAACAATTATATTAAAAAGTCATCCTTTTTTATTCAAAATTCGTGTATTTTGTTAAAAATTTGTATTTTTGCTATAAATTTAATCTTCTTGGTTAAAATTTTTGATTTATATGGTTAAGAAAAAAATTTTTTTATTGTAATTTTTATTATTTTGTTGAAAAGTCTTTTTTTTTAATTGAAAAATTATGTCTTTGATATAAAATTCCAATTTAAAAAAATCTTCCCTTTGGTTGAAAAAATTACCTTTTTGATAAAAAAAACTTGACTGTTTTTCTAAAAACTACGTCTTTCTGGCTCGAAATTTCAACTATTTGGTTAAAAATGCCACTCTTTTTAGTTGCAGTTTAATTCTTTTGGTTGCAAATTCGAAAATTTAGTTGAAAAGTCACTATTTTGGTAGGATATTCAACTACTTTCTTGAAAATAACCTTTTTTGTTGGAAATTCTTATTTTTCATGTTGAAAAATAAAATGCTTTGCAGACAGTTCGAGTTTCTTTTGGTTGAAAGTTTTTCTAGTTTTGTAAAAAATTGAAATATTTGATTGAAAATAAACCTTTTGTTAAAAATTCAAAACTAAAACAAGAATCATAAGTGAAAAGGTAAAAAGATTATGCAAGGAAATTATTTAGAATTATTCAAATTGATATGAATTCACTTTTTTTATTTTTGTCAAAATCGAAATTTAATTTGTGTGTCCCGTTTTAAAAAACTACTTAAAAATATAGATTTATTAGCTATTTTTTGGAAGTATAAAATAATTCAGAAAAACTTTTTAAATCTGGAATTTGTATTTAATTTAACTACATATACATATTTATTTATTTATTTTGTCAGAAAAATGACGATCCATTTTTGGAAACAACTAATAAGCAGACAACTAATGAAAAAGTTGAAAAAATTACAACGGACAAGATCTTCGACGAGAAAAAAGAAGAAATTTCGCCTATAGGATCTCTTAAAGAGAAAATCGAGCCATCAATGATTGATTCTTCACCAGCTCGTGTTAGAATAAATGTTGAGATTGATTTAGTCGCTGTGCTTTTATTACTCGTTGGCCTTGCTACTCGTCTCTATCGATTAGAAGAACCTCGAAGTATTGTGTAAGTTGCATTATAATCATAAAAATCCTTTAAATTTGTTAAAATTTTAGCATTCTCTATATTTCTAGAGTAAATCATTTTTTTGGCGATTGGACAGGTTGTCTATTTTACCTGGAAAACCTGGAAATTCCAGGGAATTTTTAAATACCTCGAAAAATCTGGAAATGTCTGAGATTTTTTTTTAAGTCAGGAAATTTTTTTTAGGGCGAGCTTTATTTTTTGTATTGTGATATATAATTAAATAACAATTATTCTTATTTGCTTTATATTAATTTATTTGAATATTTTGTTAAAAAATCCTCTTTTTTTGTCTACAAATTATTTTTTTTAATGAAAATTGTACTATTTTATTTTTTGTGGAAAGTTTATTATTTTTGCTTGGAAATTTATGTATTTTTTTTTTAAATTTTCTTATTGGACTAAAAATCTAAATAATCAATTTTTAGATGAAAAAATTCTCTTTTTAAGTTAAAAATTAGTTGAAAATTCATATATTTTGTTAAAAAATCGTATTTTTGGGTAGAAAATTAATTTTCTTGTTTGAAAATTCCTCTTTTTAATTGAAAATTTAAGTGTTTCCATTAAATATTCAGCATTTTAGTTGAAAATTGAACATTTGCATTGAAAATTTGTTTTTTTTTGTTGGAAGCATAATTTTCTTAACTGAATATTTAATCCTTTAATTTTGAGTTTAGAACTTATTGTTTTTAATTCAAAATTCAACCGTTTGATTGAATATTGACCTTTTTTAGTTAAAAACTCAACTATTTCTTTAAAAATTAATATATTTTGTTGAAAAATCGCCTTGTTATTAGATATTTAATTTTCATGTTTAAAAATCCATCTTTTTGGTTGAAAATTCAAGTATCACAATTAGATTTCACCATTTCAGTTGAAATTTTATCTTTTGGATTGAAGATAAGAGAATGTGGTTGAAAGTTAAACTCTTTATTCAAAAATTCATCTTTTGGGTTTAAAGTTCAATTGTTCCAGTTAAAAATTAATAGTTTTAATTGAAAATTCATTACCTTGGTTGCATTTTTTTTATCTTACAATTTAACTATTATATTTTTTGTTGAAAATTGATATTTTTTAGATAAAAATTTATCTTTTTGGTGAAAAATGCTACTATTCCAATTAAAGATATTTTTTAAAATACAAAGCAAAAGTTCAAAATTCTACTCTTTCGTTGAAAAATAGTATTGTGTAGTTTAAAATTCAACTATTTCGTTGAAAATTCGTACATTTTGTTTAAAACACGTTTTTTTTTTAAAGAAAATTAATCTTCTTATTTAGAAATTCATCTTTTGGTTGCAAAATTGAATAACTTCGTTAAAATGTAAATTTTTTTGATAAAAATTAATTTTTTTGGTTTAAAATTGATCAATTATAGTTAAAAATTTGTATTTTTTTATTAAGTTTTTTTTTTAAACTAAGAATTAAACTATTCTATTTATCTAGTGGTTGATACTTTTTAATTGAAAGTTCAAGTATCTCGTTAAAAAGTTATCTTTTTGGAATGAAAATTTAATTTCTCGGTTAAAAGTTAAACTTAAGTTAAAAATAAATTGTTCTTATTGAAAGTTCATCGTTTTAAGTGAAAGTCTATCTCTTTGTTTAAAAAATGTGCTATTTTGTTGAAAAATTGTTTTTTCTCAGGCTGAAATTAAATTTTTTGTGCTGAAAAGTTAACTTTTACAGTTATTTTTAGACTAAAAATTTTAATATTCAATCTTTAGTTGAAAACATCTTTTTTAGTTAAAAATTCTAATTTTTGTTTGAAAATTCAAATATTCCTGTTGAAGATTCATTATTTTAGTTGAAAATGCGTGTTTTTTTAAATTCCACTATTCCAGTCGATGATTAATAACTTACCTAAAAACTCATCACCTGGGTTGAAAATTTATCTTATATTTTTGTTAAAATTTCAACTATTCTGTTAAAAAATTGTCTTTTTTAGATGAAAAATTCAACTTTTCCGTTGAAAATTCATACATTTTGTTAAAAAATCGTATTTTTTGTTAAAAAATTAATTTTCTTGTTTAAAAATGCATCTTTTTTATTGAAAATTCAAGCATTTCTGTTAAATATTCATCTATTTGGTATAAGCTTCATCTCTTTGTTTAACAATAAACCTATTTGATAGAAAGTTAAACTCTTTCGAAAAGAATTTATCTTTTTGGTTTTAAAATCATTATTTTAAGTTTTAGATTCATTATTTTAGTTGAAAATTGATTAGTGGAAATTTCAACATTTTAGTTAAAAATTTATCTTTTTTATTTGATAGTTCAACTAATTGGTTGAGAATTATAGTTTTTTGTTGACAATTCTTCTTTTTTTGGTATAAATTATTCTTTTTATTTGGAAATTCCACTAGTCCAGATAAAAATTTATCATTTTTTCGAAAATTTATTAGTTTGGTAGAAAATTAATTTCTTCAACTGAAAATTTAACTTCTACTTTTCGTTGAATTTTTGTTGTAGTTAAAAATTCACGTATTTTGTTAAAAATTCGTCTTTATTGGTTTAAATTAATTTTTTGTTGTTGAAAATTACACTATTCCATTTAAAGGTTCATCGTTTTATTTGAAAATTTATTAGTTGGATAGAAAATTCATTTCTTTAACTGAAAATTTAACTTCCACTTTTCGTTGAATTATTGTTGTTAAAAATTTATGTATTTTTTTGGAAAATCGTATTTTTTGGAAGAAATTATTCTTTTTTTTTGAAAAATGATCTTTTTTAGTTTAAAATTCAACTATTTCGCTAAAAATTCATCTATTTTGTTGAAAAATCGTCTTTCTTGGTTTAAATCAAACTTCTTGGTTGAAAATTACATTATTACATTAAAAGATTCATCATTTTATTTGAAAATTCATTAGTTTGGTAGAAAATAAATTTCTTCAACTGAAAATTTAACTCCCATTTTTCGTTGAATTTTTTTTGTAGAAAAATTTTATGTATTTTGTTAGAAAATCGTATTTTTTCGAAGAAATTATTTTGCATGGTTGAAGTTTCATCTTTTAAATTGAAATATTCATATTTTTTGTTTAAAATTCAATTGTTCCAGTCAAAGATTCATCCTTTCTTTCAAAAAATTAAACTACTTAATTAAAGATCAATTGCTTTAACTGAAAATTTATATATTCCAATTTTCGTGAAAAATTTATCTTTTTAGTTCAAAATTCTCATATTCGGTTGAAACATTATCTTTTTTTAGTTGAAATTCGTCGTTTTTGTTTCAATGAATCTTTTTGGTTAAAAATTCCATTATTCCATTTAAAGATTCATCATTTGATTTGAAAATTCATTAGTTTGTTAGAAAATTAATTTCCTTAACTGAAAATTTAATTCCCATTTTTCGTTGAATTTGTGGTTGTTGTTAAAAATTCATGTATTTTATTGAACAATCGTATTTTTTGGAAGAAATTAATATTCATGGTTTTGTTTAAGATTCAAATATTCTAGTCAAATATTCATCTTTATTTTTAACAAATGAAATTACTTAATCAAAGTTTCATTTTTGTTTAAACTGAAAGTTGAATTTTTTGTTTTAGAAAAATTCATGCATTTTGTTGGAAAATCGTATTTTTTGGAAGAAATTATTCTTCATGGTTGAAGTTTCATCTTCTTGTTTGAAAAATTCATCTTTTTGGTTTAATATTCAAATAATGCTGCTAATTATTCATTTTCTTGTTCAAAATTAAACTTTTGGTTTAAAATTCATCAATTCAAGTTGAAAACTTATCATTTTAGTTTAAAATTCGTCAGTTTCAGTAAAAATTAATTTTTTTAATTGAAAATTTCAATATTCCTTTTATCGTTAACAATTTATCATATTTTTTAATTCAAATTTCAATTATTCTGTTGAAAAATTGTCTTCTGTAGTTGAAAATTCAACTACTTTGTTGAAAATCTATGTTTTTTTTTAAATACTGGATTGAGAGTTCAACTCTTTTGTTAAAAACTCATCTTTTTAGTTTAAAATTAAATAAATGAATTATTATGTTTTTAGTATTACTTAACTATCTAATAATCGATGGTGCTAATATATTTGAGAAGATCATGTAATATAATTTTTCGAACCTTCTAAATTATATATAAATATAAATAAATTGAATGCCCAGAAACTTAAAAAAAACATTATTTACAATAAACTCGTGGAACTCTATGCATATACGATTATTTAACAAAATTCTATACTTGGAGGATAAAACGGAAATTTCCAGGATTTGAATAAACACATTATTTTTCCCTGCTTTTTGGCTACTTTTCAACTGAGAAGGGCCACTTTTCCTACTTTTTTTAAGTGCCTCATATCAGTTTCAAGTCCGAAATAATAGAATTTTAATTCATTTAATTCCTAACAGATTCGATGAGTTGCACTATGGGAAATACGTGAGTCTTTATATGAAAAGCACATTTTTCTTTGATTCGCATCCTCCACTGGGGAAACAACTCATTTCGGCCGCAGCTTATTTAGCTGGTTTTGACGGACAATTTAAATTCGACAGAATCGGAAGTCCGTATGGAGAGAATGTTCCTCTATTCGCACTGCGACTGATTCCAGCATTATGTGGTAGCCTTTTAATTCCCACCGCTTATCACTTGGCATTAGAATTAGGATTTAAGCACTGGAGTTCTTCAATTGTAGGATTAATGCTACTTTTCGGTAAGATTTCTCTTATTCATTAAATATATTATTATTATTATTATTATTATTATTTTTTATTTTTCACAGAAATATATATTAATACCTCTACTTTCAGATAATGCTCTCTTGACTCAATCACGTTTCATTCTCATGGAAAGCATTCTGATACAATTCTCACTCATGGGCTTATTGTGTGTGATGAAATTCAGAAAAGTTATGGATGGGCCTCTCACTTTTTCTTGGTGGTTCTGGCTGACACTGGCCGCTGTCAATTTGACTTGTGCTTTATGGTAAATTTTATTTTTATTTTATTACACGATAATAGATTTTTTATTTTATTTTCTCATGATAAAAAAACTGATAGAAATCCCTTAAATTTTAAGAAAAGTATTGCATTTTCAACAAACTAGACTCATTTTTAGAGAAATAGTTGAATTTTTTAGCAGAAAGATTAATTTTCTACTGAAAAAGATTTATTTTCAACAAAATAATTTAAAAAACAAAAGTAGTAGGTCAACTTTTATTAAATAGATAAATTTTGAACAGAAAAGATATTTCAACAAAATACGATTTGAATTTTAAATAAAAAAGGGTTTAATTTAAGAAAAACTACTAATTTTCAGCCAAATATTTGAGTCGTCAATCAAAAGAGATTAATTTTTAATGAAGGAGACGTATTTTTATTTAAAAAAAGATCAAATTTCTACCAAAAGAGATGAATTTTCAAAACAAAAATACTACTTATATATAAAAAAAAAATATATATATAAAAATACTATTTTTGAACAAAAAGAATCATTTTATACCAAAAAAAGACGAAATTTCAACAAAATACATGAATCTTTAGCAAAATAGTTCAATTTTTAACCAAAGGTATGATTTCTCAATAAAAAACGGAATTTCTAACAAAGTAGTTAAACTTTTATTAAATGGATAGATTTTGAACATAAAAAGGTATTTCAACCAATTACGATTTGAATTTTAAATAAAAAACAGTTTCATTGAAGAAAAATGACTACTAATTTTCAGCAAAATGTTTGAGTCTTCAATCGAAAGAGATTAATTTTTAATCAAGGAGAGAGAAAATTAATTTTTTTTACTAAAAATTTAATTATTCCATTTTATGTTAAACAATGATTTTTTTCTAGTTAAAAATTTAACTATTTGGTTGAAAATTTGCATCCTTTGATTGAAAATTGAACTATTTCGTTAAACTTTATGAACTTTGATAGAAAATTTTATTTTTTGGTGGATAATTAGTCTTTTTTTTTAATTAATCTTAGTGTTTAAAAATTCATCTTTGTGATTAAAAATGCAAGTATTCCAGTAAAATATTCGTCATTTTAGTTGAAAATCCATCAGTTAAGATGAAAATTAATTTTTTAAACTAAAAATGTAATTATTCTATTTTATGTTAAAAAATTTATTGTTTTCTAGTTCAAAATTCAACTATATTTGGTTGAAAATTTGCATCCTTTGATTGAAAATTCAACTATTTTACTAAATATTCACCTATTTTGTTGAAAAATTGTATTATTTAATATAAAATATAAGTTCTTTTTCTCTAAAAATTATTAATTTTAGTTAAAAATTTCGATATTCCAGTTAAAGATTCTTTTTTCATAAAAATGCATGTATTTCGTTGGAAAAACGTATTTTTTGGAAGAAATTAATGTTCATTGTTGAACTTTCATCTTCTTTTTTGAAAAATCATCTTTTTTTTAAGTTAAAGTATTCGAGTCAAATATTCATATTTGTGTTCAAAAAATAGAACTACTTAATTAAAGATTATTTTCATTAACTGAAAATTTAATTATTTCATTTTTCGTGAAATAACTTATCTTTTTTTGTTCAAAACTCTCATATTCTGTTGAAAAATGATCTTTTTCAGTTGAAAATTCAACAATTTCGCTGAAAATTTATCAACATTTTTAAAAATTCGTCTTTTTTGGTTTAAATCATTCTTCTTGGTTGAAAATTCCACTTTTCCAGTTAAAGATTTATTATTTTAATTGAAAATTCATTAGTTTGGTAGAAAATTAATTACTTTAACTTAAAATTTAACTTCCATTTTTCGTTGAAATTTTTTTGGTTAGAAATTCATGTATTTTGTTGAAAAATCATATTTCTTGGAAGAAATTAATGTTCATGGTTGAAGTTTCATTTTCTTGTTTGAAAAAGTCATCTTTTTTGTTTAAAATTCAAATATTCCTGTTAAATATGCATCTTCTTGTTCAAAATTAAATTTTTGGTTTAAAATTCATCAATTCAAGTCGAAAACGTATCATTTTAATTGAAAATTCATCAGTTTTATTGAAAGTTAATTTTTTTTAACTGAAAATTTAAATATTTTTTTTTTTAACAATTTATCTTTTTTGTATTCAAAATTAAATTATCCTGTTGAAAAATGGTATTTTTTAGTTGCAAATTCAACTGTTTTGTTGAAAATCTATGTTTAAAAAAAATAAAACTACTGGATTGAGATTAATTTCTTTAACTGAACATTTTATTATTCCATTTTGCATGGAAAATTTATCTTTTTTTTGTTCAAAATTCTCATATTCTGTTGAAAAATGATCTATTTTAGTTGAAAATTCATCTACTTTGATGAAAATTCATCTTTTTTGGTTTAAATTAATCTTCTTGGTTGAAAATTCCACTATTTCAGTTAAAGATGATAATTTTATTTGAAAATTCATTAGTTGGGGAGACTGAAAAAATGAAAGTTAAATTTTAAGTTAAAGCAATTAATTTTCTACCAAACTAATGAATTTTCAATTAAAATAATAAATCTTTAACTGGAAAAGTGGAATTAATTTCTTCAACTGAAAATTTAACTTCCATTTTTTGCTGAACTTTTGTGGTTGTTAAAAATTCACTTACTTTGTTGAAAAATTGTATTATTTAGTATAATATTAAGTTCTTTATTTAAAAATTAAACTTGTTTAAAAATTAATCTTTTTGACTGAAAATTCAAGTATTTCAGTAAAATATTCGTTATTTCAGTTAAAAATCCATCAGTTAAGATGAAAATTAATTTTTTTACCAAAAATTTAATTTTTCCATTTTATGTTAAGAAATTTTTTTTTTCAAATTCAAAATTCAACTATTTGGTTGAAAAATTGCATCCTTTGATCGAATATTCAACTATTTCTATTATTCAGTATAAAATTAAGTTCTTTATTCGAAAATTAAAGTTATTGTTTAAAAATTAATCTTTTTGACTGAAAATTCAAGTATTTCAGTAAAATATTCGTTATTTCAGTTAAAAATCCATCAGTTAAGATGAAAATTAATTTTTTTACCAAAAATTTAATTTTTCCATTTTATGTTAAGAAATTTTTTTTTCAAATTCAAAATTCAACTATTTGGTTGAAAAATTGCATCCTTTGATTGAATATTCAACTATTTCTATTATTCAGTATAAAATTAAGTTCTTTATTCGAAAATTAAACTTATTGTTTAAAAATTAATCTTTGTGATTAAAAATGCAAGTATTCCAGTTAAATATTCGTAATTGTAGTTGAAAATCCATCTGTTCGTTGAAAAACTCCCCAATTCCAATTGAAGATTCGTAATTTAACTTGAAAATTCATTTATTTTTCGATTTCTTGCTCTCTTGTGTTAAAGGATGTTTGGAATGAACGTCACATATTAAAATAAATGTTTGTATTTTTTCCCCAAATATGAATAACATTGCTATTATTAGACCGTGAAAATTGGAAAACTTGAGGTTCTAGCAAAGAAAATGGTAGGCCCTAAAAACTTGAAAGCCTGTAGAAAACCTAGAAAAGCTCCATTCTCCTTTTCAGTGTCAAGTACGTGGGCTTCTATTCGTTGTTCCTTGCCCTCGTCCTGATCGGCCGAGACTACTGGCGTTTGCTTGGCAGAAAAAGCCTCTCGAACCTCGCCCTCTGGGGACACTTACTCTGCCGGCTCTTTCTCCTCTCCACTGTCATTTTCTCAGTCTACCTAGGAGTGTTTTACATTCACTTGTCACTTCTGACGAAAGCTGGACCTCACGATTCCGTGATGACAAGTGCATTC
The DNA here is from genome assembly GCA_010014905.2 of Druon quercuslanigerum. Lineage (NCBI taxonomy): Eukaryota > Metazoa > Arthropoda > Insecta > Hymenoptera > Cynipidae > Druon > Druon quercuslanigerum. The sequence goes on along the minus strand of JAAAKG020188957.1, from coordinate 13,281 downwards.
CAAGCGAGCCTCGAAGGAGGCTTGGCGAGTATCACGAAGGGACAGCCGCTAGAAGTGACACATGGCTCGCAAATCACTCTGCGTCACACCTACGGAAGAGCCTGCTGGCTGCACAGTCACAATCAAGTCTATCCGCTGAGATACCCGGACAAACGTGGCAGTTCTCATCAGCAACAGGTGACCTGCTACTCGTTCAAAGACGTGAACAATTGGTGGATCGTCAAGCGGCCCGAGATCAACGACTTGGTGGTGACGAAACCGAGCGAGCCGATCAAGCACGGTGAAGTGATCCAGCTGGTTCACGGAATCACAAGTCGGGCTTTGAACTCGCACGACATAGCGGCTCCAATGACACCCCAGAGCCAAGAGATCTCCTGTTACATCGACTACAATGTCTCGATGCCGGCCCAGAATCTCTGGCGTGTCGAAATTGCTAATCGCGATCAAGCTGGCAATGTTTGGCATGCGATTCAGAGTCAGGTGCGATTGATTCATGTAAATACGGAGTGCGCGATGAAATTCAGCGGCCGGCAATTGCCGGATTGGGGATTCAATCAGCACGAGGTGGTGGCTGACAGAATTATCGAGCAGTCGAATGCAATTTGGAATGTGGAGGAGCACAGGTATACGAAGAGTGAGGACCAGAAGCAGAGGGAACGGGAATTGATCAATGCGGAGATGATACCGCTGAAGGCGACGACACTCACTTTTTGGGAAAAGTTTCTCGAGTTGCAGATTAAAATGCTGTTTGATGGCCAGGAGGCGCAGAATAGTCATATGTACTCGAGCGGACCTCTCGAGTGGCCACTGATGACGAGGGGCATCGCCTATTGGGTTTCTACTAAAAGCAATGTAAGTATTGCGATCAGATGTCTATTCCGCCCCAGCTACCTGTGTACCGTTCCCCCACTAGTACTGGAAAAGCCCCCCCCCCCCCGCTGACCAATCTCAGTGGCAGCAGCTCGACGGTGTGAGGGGAAGCCGTGAAGTGGGGGACGGTAGACAGGTAGCTGGGGCGGAATTGACCATCGCCCAGTATTACAGTATAATAAATTCTAATACATTTTTTTTTAAATAAAACAAAAAGGATATACAATGTTTTAGAGCAAAAAGGAAATGGATAATCGATGAGAGTAACAGGGTGTCTATCCTACCTGGAAACCCGGGCAAACCTGGAATTGTCAGGGAATTTGTATATACCTGGAAAAAAGTGGAAATGGCAGGGAATTTTTTTTCAAGTCAGGAAATTTGTTCAAGAGCACAGTTAATTTTTTTTAAATTCCAATATTAAATGGAATAACACTCTTTTTTGTTTGAAATAAATTTTTTTACTGAAAGTTCAGTTTATTAACTTTATTCCAAGTGCAACTTGAACTATTTTGTTGAAAATTTGTTTCTCATTTCTTTGTTTTTGTTATTGAAAATTAATTTTCCAACTTAAAATATAACTATTTAATATTTTGTTGAAAAATTATTTTTTGTTGAATATTTTGATCTTCTGGGCTTAAAGTAATTCTTTTTATGGGAAATTTGATGATTCTAGTTAAAGACTGACAATTCTTTATTTAATAAAAATTCCTCCTAGTTAAAAAATTTATCTCTTTGCTTCAAAATTTGACTATTTTTTTGAAAATTCTTTTTCTCGGAAATTAATTAATTTTTTTTAGTAAAAACGTAACTTTTAACTTATGATTTAAATTTAACTTTTCAAATATTTTTGAAATTATGTTCGAGAAATCTTTGCAAAGCAGAAGAAATATTTTTTAATATTTGCTGATATTTTAAATTATTATTATTATAAATATTATAAATACTATAAATTATTGAAATTTTTGTGTAATAATTGAGTTCTTTGTAAAATCTGTTAAATTTTTCTGTAAAATGTGTGAAATATTTGTGAAATATTTTTAATCTTTAGGAAATCATTGAATCCTTTGTGACATTTTTCTGAAATCTTTGGAAATATTTGAAATATTTTTAAAATATTTGTGCAATTATTGAAGTCTTTTAAAAATATATCAAATCTATAAAAAAAGTTTGATATTTTTGTGTAATCCGTGAGAAATCATTGAAATGTTTGTGAAATCTTTTGATATCTTTGCAAAATATTAGAAACAATTCTTAATTATTTGCCGATATTTGTTAAATTATTGAAATTTTTGTGAAATTCTTGAGAAATCATTGAAATCTTTTTGCGCTCTTTGAAATTTATCAGAAATTTTTGTGAAATAATTGAAATCTTTGTGCAATCTTTAAACTCAATCTACAATCTTTGCGATATACTTTAAATCTTTGAGAAAACTTCATGCAATCACGAAAATCGTTCTGAAATCTTTGCGAAATATTTCAAATATTTTTTTAAAATATGATATTATTTGCGAAATTTTTGGGAAATCATTGAAATCTTTTTGCACTCTTTGAAATTTATCAGAAATTTTTGTGAAATAATTGAAATCTTTGTGCAATCTTTAAACTCAATTTACAATCTTTGCGATATACTTTAAATCTTTGAGAAAACTTCGTGCAATCACTAAAATCGTTCTGAAATCTTTGTGAAATATTTTCAAAGTATTCCAATGATTTCCCAAATTTTTAAAAGATTTCGGATAGATTTACAAGATTTCACAAAGATTTCAATGATTTTCCAAACCTCTTAAAAATCTATTAAATATTTCAAAAAAATTTCAAGGGTTTTATATGGATTTCACAAAGATTTCAAATATCTCGCAAAGAATTCCACAATTTCAAAAACATATTAAATAGATGAAAAATATTTTTAAGCCATTTCAATAATTTTCTAAATATATCTGAAAGATTTCAATCATTTTTACAAATATTAAAAAATCCGTGAAGATTTCCCAAATTTCAGATAAATTTAAAAGCTTTCACAAAGGCATAAATGATTTCAAAAATATTTAAATAATTTTTACAAATATCACCAAATATATCACAAACATTTCAAAAATTTCACAAATCTTTCAAACATATCTCAAAGATTTCACAAAGATTTAAACAATTTCAAAAATAATATAAATATTTTAAAAATATATTTAAAAACTTTTACAAAGATTTAAACGATTTTCTATGGATTTCATAAAGATTTTAAATACTTCGCAAAGATTTGAAGAATTTCTACAAATATGATAAAATATTTCACAAAGATTTCAATTATTTTTTATGCAGTTCGCAAAGACTTTAAATTTTTCGCAATGATTTTGAATTGTTTTGAAATATTTCAATGAGCTTAACAATTTTTAAAATATATCAAATACTTGAATAATATTTGCAAAGAATTCCAATGATTGCCCAAATGTTTCAAAGATTTCGGGAAGATTTTAAATTTTTCGCAATGATTTTGAATTGTTTTAAAATATTTCAATGAGTTTAAAAATTTTTTAAATATATCAAATACTTCAAAAATATGTTCAAAGGATTCCAATGATTTCCCAAATGTTTCAAAGATTGCGTCAAGATTTTGAATATTTTTCAAAGATTTCTAATAGACTTACAAGATTTCACAAAGACTTCAATGATTTTTCAAAGATTACACAAAGATTTAAATCAATTTTACAAAGATTTCAACGATTTTCTATGGACTTCACAAATATATTAAATACTTTGCGAAGATTTGAATAATTTCTAAAAATATGATAAAATATTTAACAAAGATTTCAATGATTTTCTATGAATTACACAAAGGTTTCAAATATCTTGCAAAGATTTTGGATAGATTTAAAAGGATTCACAAAGATTTAATGATTTCAATGATTTTCTAAATATATCAAAAAGATTTCAATCATTTTTACAAATATTAGAAAATCCGCGAAGATTTCCGAAAGATTTTGGAAACATTTAAAAGATTTCACAAAGGCTTAAATAATTTCACAACTATTTCAAAAATATATCAAAGATTTCACAAAGCTTTCGGATAGGTTTGAAATAATTTGATAAGATTCCAAAGGTTTTCATCAATTAAAAAATATTGTCAAATATTTACAAAATATTTTGAATATTTCGCAAAGATTTCCAAAGATTTTACAGATTTTCCAAAGACTTTTGGTATAGATCCGAAAAATTCCTTTAAAAATTCAAATATTTCGTTGAAAATTATTCTGTTTTAGTTTAAAATTCTCCTATTTGATGAAAAATTCATCTATTTTGTTACAAATTCAATATTTTTACAAAAAATGTCTTCTTTTTAGGCTCAAATTCATCTTTTGGGCAACTTAGGAGTTTGGTATTCTGGAACGATTGCAGTGATTATTTACTCAGGGCTCTTGATTTTCTATTTAATGAGACGTCGAAGGCTTTGCTACGATATCTCCGAGACTGAATGGAATAAATTTGTCACCATCGGTGAAGTTTTACTAACTGGATATTTGTTGCACTATCTGCCTTACCTGTTTGTGGAGAGAACTCTCTTTCTGCACCATTATTTGCCGGCATTTATCTACAAAGTTTTATTAACAGCTGGCACCTTAGATCATCTCTATTATCTAATCAGGTGAGTTCAAAAAGTCGATATAAAATAAGTTTTTTTTTTTATAATTTTAGGCCTCACAGTTTAGGCCTAAATAAAATTTGAATTCAACAGAATTCAAATGAATTGAAAAAAATGTTAAAAGTTACAAAAATTCCGTAAAATTGGGATGAGTTTAAATAAATTTAAGGATAAACACTTTTAAAAATTAAAAGAAATCCATTGAATTAAATCAAATTGATTAAATTTAGGAAAATTCAAGTGAATGAAAAATAATATCAAGAGAATTTAAAAAAATCCTATGAACATAAAATAATTTTAGGGAAAATTTATAAGAATTCAGGGTGAATTTCAAAAATTATTTTGAAATCTTTGAAATCCCACTAATTTCTAACCAAAAAAAAGAAGAATTTGATGAAATTTATTTTTAAAAATCAAAGAGAATTTAAAAATCAATTCAAAAATGTGAAAAAATTAATTAATTTGAGTAAGTTTGAAGTAAGTTTAGAAAAATTAAAGAGAATTGAGTGAATTTAGAATTTTAAAAAAAATTTTAAGAATTCGGGATCGAAATTCTAAAAAAATTCTTTATCCTAAAATATTTTAAACTTTCGGAAATCACTTCAAATTAACAAAAATAATGCAAAAGATTCCTTGGAATCTTTTAAAATTCCATAAAATATTTTTAATTCTTTGAAATCCCTTTAAACTTTAAAAGCTCTTGAAAATTCCATAAAAGTTTTGCAAATACCCTAAAGTTTTTTTTAAATCTGTTCAGGATATTGAAAATTATTAAAAATTTCTGGGAATTTTTAAAAATACCCTGAAATATTTTTCAATAAGTCAAGACTATTACAGTGAATTTATTTTTGGGCCGTGAACCAAATTTGTAAAAAAAAATATATATCCAATCAGTTGAGATATTGAATGATTTAATACAGTTTAGAATAAGCTTGATTTCTACTTTTTCATAGTTGAGAAGTTAAATTTTTAAGGATACTTTTTTAACCTAAAGAATCCTAAAATGTAGTTTCAAAAATTTTAAACAATAGAAAATTAAGCGTTTGAAATTAGGTTTTTTTACAAAAAATGTTTTAAGTTTATCAACTGTAAATATATATTAATTAAATATTTTTAAACCAGAACAATAGTCCGATAAACTATTTTAAGTTTCAAAATATTTCCAAAGTAATAGATTCATAATTAAACGCTTTTATTTAATTTCAAATTCTATTCAAATGTTGTTTTCAGTCCAAAATATTCCATTTTTAAACTTATTTTTTTAAATATTTATTTAAAATGAGGAATTACAAATTATTAATATTAAAAACTATACAATTTAACATTTTCCAAAGATTTTCAATCATTAGATAAACTCTTAAAACTCCTAGGAATATTTTGAATGATTTTTTCTTTTGAAAAATTAATTTTCATAAATACCGATTGAAAAATGATTAATTCAATTACTCTATTTTTGGTTAAAAATTTATCTTGTCTAGTTCAAAATTTAACCATTTGGCTGATAATTTGTCTTTTAGATTTAACTATGTGTTCTATTTTTTGTTAAGAATTTATTTCTTTGGCCGAAAAAAAATATTTAGTTAAAAAATTTTTTTTTGAAATAGAAAATTCATTTTTTTGGGTCAAAAATTTATGTTTTTGGTTGAATATTTTTCATATTAGTTGAAAATTCACTTCAACAATTCCATTTTTCGTGAAAAACTTACCATTCTTTATAGAAGTGTACTATGTTTTGTTAGAAAATGTTCTGTTTTGTATAATATTTAACTGTGTGTTGTATTTTTTGCTAAGAATTTATTTCTTTGCTCGAAAAGAAATATTTAGCTAAAAATTTTTTTTTTTTCAGTAGAAAATTCATTTTTTTGGGGTTGAAAATTCCCTTGTTTGATCAAAAATTCATATTTTTGGTTGAAAATTCGTCACGGTGATTAAACATTAATTTATTTGGCTGAAAACTCGTTTCTTTAAATTATAAATTAATTAATTTTTGCAGAAAGATCGTTTGTTTGTTTGTTTGAAATTTACTTTTCTCTCTGCATATAAAACTATTCAGTTTTAGTATAAAAATTTATACTTTTTAATTGAAAATGTATATATTTTATTGAAACTGTATCGTTTTTGGTAGAAAATTCATTTTTTGTGTTTGAACTTGAATTATTTTGTTGAGAATTCATTTTTTTGGTTGAACATAGATTGTTTTAACTAAATATTTAATTCTTCTATTTTTGGTTAAAAAATCATTTTCTTTTTTGAAAATTAATTTTTTTAGTTAAATATTGGTCATTCTTGTTAAAAATTCACTTTAACAATTTGATTTTCTATTTTTTTTGTGTTAAATATTCATTTCTTTGGTTGGTCATAGAAAATTCATCTTTTGGGTTGAAAATTCTACTATTTGGTCAAAAATTCATATTTTTCGTTGAAAATGTATATATTTTATGCAAACTGTATCATGTTTGGTAGACAATTAAGTTTTTGGGTTTAAAATTGAATTATTTTGTTGAGAATTAATTTTGTTATTAAAAAATTATTCTTTTAACTGAGTATTTAATTATTCTATTTTTGGTTAAAATATCTCTCCTTTTTATGAAAAAAATAACTATTTCTTGAAAATCCGTATTATTTGTGTAGAAAACTCTTATTATTTGAAACTTCATCTATTTGGTTGAAAATGAATGTACTTGATTACAAAATATTTTTTTTTAGATAAGGATTTATTATTTTAGTTGAAAATTCACTTAAGAAATTAATTTTCTGTTTATTTTTTGTTAAGAATTCATTTTTTGGTTGAAAAACTTAATTTAGTTAAAAATTCTTTAATTTTTATAGAAAAAATTCAACTTTCTGGTTGAAAATTCCACTATTTGATGAAAAAAATTTTAATTTTGCTGAAAAATCGATTTTGTGTTTGTTTCAAATTTACTTTCCTGATTGCAAATTGAATGATTCTAGTTTTCGTATGTAAATTTATTATTTTAAATTAAAAATGTATATATTTTATTGAAACTGTATCTTGTTTGGTAGAAAATTAATTATTCAAATTATTTTGGTGAGAATTAATTTTTTTGGTTGAAAATTGCTTGTTTAAACTAAATATTTAATTCTTCTATTTTTGGTTAGGATTTAAAAAAAAATGTATTTTATGAAAAAAACTATTTTTTTAAAATTCGTCCTTTTTGTGTAGAAGACTCTCATTAATTAAAACTTCATCTTTTTGGTTAAAAATTAATTTCTGTATTTGAAAAGTCGATTCTGTATAACTTTTGGTATAAAATTTATCTTTTTATTTGAAAATTCACTTTAACAATTCAATTTTTGATTTATTTTTTGTTAAGAATTCATTTATTTGGTTGAAAACAATATATTTAGTTAAAAGTTCCACTATTGCGTCAAAAATTCATAGTTTTCGTTGAAAATTAATTAATTTGGCTGAAAACTCGTTTATTATTATTTATCGTTTATTTATTTTATATTTATTTATTATGTATTTTATTGAAACTGTATCTTGTTTGGTAGAAAATTAATTTTGTGGGTTTAAAATTAAATTATTTTTCTGAGAATGCATTATTTTGGTTAAAAATTGATGTTTTTAACTGAATATTTAATTCTTCCATTTTTTGTTAGAAATTTATTTTTTATTTTATGAAAAAAAAACTATTTTTTGAAAATCACTCTTTTGTGTAGAAGACTTATATTAAGTTAAAAATTATTTTACTTTAATATAAAATTCATATTTTGGGATGAAAGTTCCACTATTGCGTCAAAAATTCATAGTTTTGGTTGAAAATTAATTAATTTGGCTGAAAACTTTTTTTTGTTTCATTAAAATTAACTTTTCTAACTGCAAATTGAAATATTCTAGTTTTATTATAAAAATTTATATTTTTAAATTGAAAATGTATATATTTTATTGAAACTGTATCTTGTTTGGTAGAAAATTAATTTTTTGGGTTTAAAATTGAATTATTTTGTTGAATATTCATTTTTTTGGTTGAAAATTGATATTTTATTTTTATTTAATTTGTATTAATTGTCAAGGAGGTCTAATAGAAATTTTCTCTGTTTCCAGTGTTCGTTCTAAGCAAAATATCTTCTTGTCGATTTTCAATACGATGACAGTCGCCTGGATCGGTTTTATTATATACGTTTTTAGAAAATTTGCCGCTCTGAGTTACGGAATGACGCCTCTGAGTGCTAAAGAAATGTTGAAACTGAGGTGGAGTGACACATGGGATTTCATTATCCATAAAAACTGAGAACAATCATGACATTTTATACTCAAAATATGCGCTCGATGTCATTTTTTATTTTTATTTTTGTACATCGTTTTTAAATATGCGCAACTTCAAAGGACGTGATTACATCTCTTTCGAGAGAGAGATTATAAAAATAGTTGTAAGCATATCATAAATTTATTAGACAAGAGTACCCAGTACTGAACAAAAAAACCGGTGAAAAATACTCAGAATGACATACTCATGCGGAATAATACTCGTACAAAATGTAAAATTTAAGAGACAATGTTTGAGAAATTTTACAGTTCTCAAGCATTCAACTTTTTTTAATTAGGGTTCTATGAAAAAAAAATTATTTATTTATTATCTTACAATTTTAATAGAGGGCGTCTACCCTACCTGGAAAATCATGACATTTTCAGGAAATTTTTATATACCTGGAAAAACCATAATGTCAGAAAATTTCATTTAGGTCAAGAATTATTTTTTTTTGAGTACGTTATCGAATTTTGTTTAATTCGTGAGAGAAAATTAACTAATATTTCTTCATTTGTGAAAGTAGGTTTGTATACTTGATTGAATTTTGTTCAAGATTCCTTTTTTTTGGTGGAAATTAATTTTTTAAACTGAAAATGTAAATGCTGTTGAAAGTTCATTATTTTTTTTTTTTAACTCATGATTTCGGTATGAAATTCAACTATTTGCTTGGAACTTCATGTAATTTTTTCAAAAATAATCTTTTTTGGTAGAAAGTCAATCTTTCTGTTTAAGAATGCATAATTTTATTTAAAAATTGATTTATTTTAACTGAAAAATCATATATTTTATTGAAAATTTAACTGTTTTGTATAAAAATTATTCTAATTTGTTGAAAAATCGTCTTATTGTTAAAAATTAATTTCTTTTGGGTTAAAAATTCCACTATTCCAATTAAAAAATTCGTAATTTTCGTTGAAAATTTATCAATTTCGCTGGAAATTCGACTCTTTGATTGAAAACTTATTATTTTGTTGAAGATGCGACTATTTTGTTTAAAATTATTTTTTTAATTTATCTTTTTAGTTAAAGATTGATCTCTTTAGTTAAAAATTGAACCACTTTGTTGAAAATTGATATTTTTAGTTGAAAAATCATATAGATTGTTGAAAATTTAACTATGTGTTTAAAAATTCATGTATTTTGTTGAAGTTATCATTTTTTTTTTTAGAAAATTCACCTTTTTTGGGGTTAAAAAGTCGCCTATTCTAGTTAAAAATGCACCATTTTAGTAAAAAATTAATTTTTTGGTTGAAAAGTCAACTATTTGGTTGAAAATACATTTTATTTTCTTGAAAATTGATGCGTTTTGTTGAAAAATCGTCTTTTTTGTAGAAAATTCGTCTCTTTTGTGTTGAAAATTCAACTATTTTAGTTAAAGATATACCATTTTATTTGAAAATTCAACTATTTGTTTAAAAATTGACGTATTTGTTGAAAAATCTTCTTTTCAGGAGAATTCATCTGCCCGGTGCAAAATTTTAATTAAATTTAAATAAATTTAAATTAGTTTCAATGTAAATTTAGTAATATGTACTGAATTTAAAATATTTGAAAATAAAATAAAAAGGATTAATTTAATAATTTTTAAAAAAATTCTTAAATTAATTTTTCTAAATTAAACATATATTAGTTTCTTTCTCAAATTGAAAAAAATTCTTAATTTTCCATATCAATAGCACTATTTTTACACATTTAAATATTGACAAAGACTGAAAAAAAGGATTATTTGTAATAAAGGCGCGAAACATCTAAATGAAATTTTCAGGGACATTTTTCTCTCTCCAGGATTTGAGTAGACACCCCGTGAAAGCAATAATACTGTAACCATGTTAATGAGATTATTATTGAAATTGTTAAAAACTAAATTATAAGAATATTTTATTATAATAATAGATATATATTATAAAGAAAAAAGTATTTTTTAACATGACGTGAAATAAAATCCAGACATTTATTGTGTTAAACAAAATAGCCAATGTTCTTTTATTTTTCTACATATACGTACTTTACATTTCAAACGAGAAATAACGAATAAGTAAAATATAATATACAATATAACGATAATATTACCAGACCTGGTAAAACTATATTTGTATTGCGTTGATCGTCGGAACAATTCTACAAATGTAATTCACATCTGCGTAAACATAAAAAAGAAAATTGCAAAGCTCTGACAAGAAACTAACGAAAACAATCTCACTGGGTGATATTTAATTTTTGTAATAATTTACTCTGCTAGAACAAGTATTTACAGAAACACATTTCAATCGGTTACGACCAGAAAAAAAATATCATTTATTACCAAAAACACAAAACCACAAAAGCCTGTTTAATAAGACGAAATAAAAATCAAAAACATTCCAAAAATGCTTCCAGTTTGATTAAAATAATTTATAATCCCGGGGGGGGGGGTGCACCGAATACTGTTATGTACAATAGATTCTTTGCGCTTATATAAAAAGCACAAATTATCACGATTTTGTACAATGAGACTTGTTTAAAATATTATTTCACCATATACTTGCAGTGAAAAGACGTAGATTTAAAAAAAAAAAAAAAAAAAAACGGTGACATACGTTGGAAGCTTTCAATTTCGGTAAATATGTACAATTTAACTAGAAATAAGAAAATTATATATTATAATAGACAATAATAATATAAGTTAGAAAAAGGCAAAACACCATTTGTGCATAATGAATTGTGCCTTACAGATACAATGTTGCAATGTACCCGCTTTGCTTAATATTTAATATTAAACCGTATCTCAATTTGTACAAATGTTTTTGAACTTTTTTGATATTGACGAACAATGGTCCGAGCAATGGTTTGAAAAATGGTCCGAGCAATGGTCCGGAAAATGGTTCGAGCAATAGCCCGGACGATGGTCGCTAATCGATGTACAACACATTTTCTCTCATATCACAATTCTATTATTTTAAATTTCACTCCGCTTTGTCGGATCTTACCAGTGAAAATTTCAGTGATAGGTAAAAACGATAGATCGTATTAATCCGTCTCGAACGTTGTTGTCCTCTTTGCCCACCTTGAATGTGAAAAGTGCAGTATCACAGTTCATACTCTCGGAACAAATTCCCATTGGGTATCGTCCGACTTTGTTGAAAACTACTCCAACTCGGTATACCTGTTCAAAAATAAAAATCAAAATAGTAGTTTTAGTAGTGATCCTACAGAATATTGTGCTAGGTGATAGTTGAAAATTCAAAGATTTTGTTAAGAATGTTTTTATTTTTTAGTTGAAAATCCAATTATTTGGATAAAGAATCACATACTTAGATGAAAAATCTTCTTTTTGTTGAAAAATAATTTATTTTGGGTACAAAATAGTTTAGTTACAAATTAATTTTTTTACCTAAAAATTTATAATTTTAGTTAAAAATTAAATTATATCTTTGAAAAATCATACATTTTGTTGAAAGATCAACTACTTTGTTACAAATTATTTTTTTATTTAAAAAATGTATCACTCACGTTGAAAATTCAACTATTTAATTCAGTCTTTTTTTAAATTGAAGATTAAATTATTTGTTTGAAAAATCATACATTTTGCTCAAAGTTTAAGTTCTTATTTTGTTAAACGTATCTTTTTAGTTGAAGCTTCATCTCTTTGGTTAACATATAATTATTTTGCAAAAAATTAATTTTTTCTAGTTAAAAATTCAAAGATTTTATTAAAAATGTTTTTTTAGTTGAAAATTAAATTATTTGGTTAAAGAATCACATATTTAGTTAAAAAATCGTCTTTTTATTGAAAAATAATTTATTTTGGGTTTAACATTGAAATATTCTAGTTAAAGATTCATCATTTTAGTTAAAAATATATCACTTTGGTTGAAAATTGATCTACTTAGTTTAAATTAATTTTTTTACTAAAAAATTTATCACTTTCGTTGAAAATTCAACTATTTGATTAAAAATTTATCACTTTTGTTGAAAATAAAACTATTTGGTCAAAAATAATTTTTTTAGCTAAAAATTCAATTATTTCTTTGAAAAATCATACATTTTGTTGAAAATGTAAATATTTCTTTTAAAATTCATGTATTTTGTTTAAAAAATCGTATTTTTGTTGAAAAATAATTTATTTTGAGTTTAAAGTCCAACTATTCTAGTAAAAGATTTAACATTTTAGTTGAAAATTCATTTATTGATTTAAAATCCAAATTGTCCACTTAGAAATATTCCTCATTTTATTTGAAATTTGATAACTTTGGTCGAAAAATGAACTACTTTAGTTAAAGAGTCAATATTTTAGAAAAAAATTTATAACTTTAGTTGAAATTTAAAATATTTAGGGAAAAATTAATCTCTTTTAGTTCAAAATGTACCACTTTCGTAAAAATTTCAACTATTTTGTTAAAAATTATTTTTTAAAATTAAAGAATGCATCACTTTCGTTTGATTAAAAGTCTTTTTTACATTCTCATCAGAGAAGGTATTAGATTTATGCAAAATTTGACCCCCCTGGTTTTTGTCAAATGTCCACGT